>WNWK01028589.1:0-25227 GCA_009830355.1 Cherax destructor | reverse complement strand
TATCCAGACAGACTCTGTATGTGTTATTTCAGACTTTTTTCCCCTTTTTATGCAACAGTTCAAGGGACTGGGACATACAGTGCCCTCCACCCCTTCCCGAAACTTCTGTCTACTTGGAACAATTTAAAACCCTGTATATGAATTCAGCAGGCATGTCCCTATTTGATTGAACCACGTCTCAGTTATGGCAAATACATCAATGTTACCCCCGCAACTAATTAAAATCGTCCATCTTATTCCTAACTCGATATTTGTAATACATTTTAAAGACCCTCCTTTCTTTTCCCCTTCCTCTCCATTCTTTTTTTCCACTATACATATGACGGGGCCCCCAAAAGTTTTGATAGCTGAGCAAGTTACGTAATGAACTAACAAGCTACAAAGGAAAGAAACATGTAAGTAAATTTACTTACTTTTTATACATGGTTACAATCATGAACAAATTATAAAGCAATGAACACTTCACTAGTCTACACCCGGTCACAACTGTAATGAGTTTTTGGTGCAAATTTTATTGTTGGGTCACACACACACATACATATACATACACATTTACATATACACATACACACACACGCACACACAACAGGCCCCTTCAATCGACAGGGCATAGGAAAAAATGGCAATCAACACACACACACACACACACACACCACACACACAAAAAGTTGTGCCACAACAAATCTTCAACACATCCATTGAAACTGGGCAACTACCTGAGGCGTGGAAGATTGGCAAATGTAGTCCCAATTTTTAAAAAAGGAGACAGACACGGGCTTTAAAACCCCAGACCTTTTCACGGGTTTATAGTATGAAAAGCGGGAAAGTCATCAGGAGGAGAATGGTGGAGACCTAGAAAGACACAAGCTTAGAACGACAACCAGCACGGTTTCAGGAAGGGAAAAATCCTGTGTCACAAACCACTGCATTTTTATGACAAGGAAACAAAGTAAGACACGAGAGGGGGGGTGGATAGACTTTTTTTTTTGGACTGCAAGAAGGCGTTCGACACATTTCCCCAAAAGAATTAATGAAAAGCTAGAGGATCAGGCACACGTAACGGGAAAACCTGCAATGGATCGAGAATATCTGGGGGGGAGGAAACCGGTCATGGACACGGGGATTCAAGTGGGCACCTGTGACAGGGAGTTCCAAAAGGGGTCAGTCCTAGGACCTGTATTTTTTTGGTATATGTGAATGACATAAGGGAAAGGGGATAAAACTCGAAGTGTCCCTGTTTGCAGATGATGTGAAGTTAATGAGAAGAATAAAATCAGCGGGATCAGGCGGGAATAAAAAGGGAACCTGGGGCTGCAACCGGGCCCAAGAAACCCTTAATTTAACCCTGCCAAATGTGTCAGAATGGGGGGAAGGGCAAAGAAGACCCCAGACGGGAGATAGTCTGGGGGCCCAAAGACTAAACCTCCCCCAAAAAAAAAAAATTTTGGGGTGAGATAATAGGGGCCATCCCCTGAGGCAACATCAATCAGATAACTGCTGCAGCATAGGGGCCCTGGCAAACCTAAGAATATTTTTCCCCAATCCCCCCCAAAGGGAAATCATTCGACTCGATAAATACGTCAGGCCCATACTGGAGATGCAGACCTTTTGGAACCCACCCTGGCCCAAGCACGTAAAGGGTTAGAGAAAGGGGAAAAGGTTTGCAAAAGACTGTCCCAGGCAAAGGGATTTGTCCTACGAAAAAAAGGTTTAAAGGGGAAACGGCCTGACGACATAGAGGACAGGGGGGTTTGGGGGGGAGACATGATAACGACATATAAAATACTGCGGGAATAGATAAGGTGGACAGAGAAAAAGATGTTCCAGAGAGGGGAAAAAAAAAAAAGGGGCCCCTTTAAATTGAAAACCCCCATGAGTAAAAGGGGGTTTGGAATATTTCTTAGTCTGGTTTCAGGAATGGAATTTAAAAACAATAGTGGGGGGAGGCCTTTTTTTAAAGCGGTTTGATAAAGCTATGGGGCAGGAGAGAAGGCCCCTCCCCAATGTAAAAGGCGGGGGGGAGCTTGACCACCCCTAACCCCAAAAGGTATCAAATAGGTGAGTACACACTGTAATGTACAACCCGCCACAGAACCGAAGGGGCCAAAAAAGAATACGGAAAGGGGGAACAGAGCAATGGGGAAACCCAAAAAGAGGTAAAAAGAGCCCATGGGGGGAAAAAAAACTAGTTATGGGGGATTTCAATCACAAAAGATTGATTGGGAAAAAACCCCCGGGGCCCCCCGGGGGCCTGAATCATGGAAGCCCAAAATGATGGATGTGGTACTGGGAAAAAACCCCCTCATCCCAAAAGTTGAAATACCCGAGAGAGAGGGGGGAGATCCCCAAAAAATGGACCTATTTTTCACCTTGAGAGTTCAGACATCGGGGTATCCTATAAAAAGGGCCCCCTTTTGGGGGTAGTGATCATTTGGGTTTTGTGTTTGATTATATAGTTGAGCTACAAGGGAGAGGGGGGGAGGAATGGAAGGGAAACGAAACCAAAAGGGGGGGGGACCCCAAAAGGGGAAAGGGAAATTCCTCAAATTTTTGGGGGGGAGAATTGGGGGGAAAACCAAAAAAAAATGATGGAATATTGACAACCAAATGCAAAAAAAGGGAGGAGAGGTTTTTCCCCCAAGGGGGAAAAAAAATAATGGGGGAAAAAAGGGCCCGAACGAGTCCTTGGTTCACCCAAAAGGTGTGGGGGGAAAAAAAAAAAATGTAATAAAAATGGAAAAAAACAGAAGACAAAGGACCCAAAAAAAAAGAATTGGAAAAGCCGAAACGAATATGCACAGGTAAAAAGGGGGGCTCAGCGGCCCAAAAGAAAATGATATAGCATCAAAAGTCAAAAATGACCCAAAAACTGTTGTATAGCCACATCAGGAGGAAAACAACAGTCAAAGGGCCAGGTAATCAGGGTGAGGAAGGAAGGTGGGGGGGTTCAAAGAAACGACCAAGAGGGATTTAGGAGCTCGACATGGGTTTTAAAAAAAATTTTCCAGGGGACAGGAAGGACCCAGGGAAAATTAGAATAAGGGGGGAAAACCAACAAGTGCTTTTAAATACCCCAAACCGGGAGGGGAAGAAATGCTATGTGAACTGAACCCCCAAAAAGGGGGGAAAACCCGGGTTTTTTTTCCCTGGGTCCTTATAAGGGGGGAGAGATGTTGTGTGTGCCACTCCAAATCTTAAAAACCGAAAATGGGCAATCCCCGGGGGTGGGATGGCAAATGTAATTTTTAAAAAAGGAGACAGACACGAGGCATTAAACTGTTGCCTGACGGTAAAAGTATGAAAAATCAGGGAAAGAAGATCACCCAGGGGGAGAGGGGGGAGCACCTAGAAAGACACAAGCTTATAAACGACAACCAGCACGGTTTCGGGGAAAGGAAAAAACCCGTGTCACAAACCATGGGGTTTTTGACAAGGTAAAAAATAAGACACGGGGGGGGTGGATAACTGCTTTTTTTTGGGTGCAAGAAGGCGTTCGACACAGTTCCTCACAAGGGTTAATGAAAAAAAGGAGGATCAGGCACACGAAAAGGGAAAAAACCCCAATTGTTCGGGAAATATTACAGGAAGGCAAAAACCCGAGTCATGGTACGTGACGAAAATGTAAAGAGGGGCACCTGTGACAGTGGCCCCCCCCAAAAAGGGGTCAGCCCTAGGACCTGTATTTTTTTTGGTATATGTGAATGACATAAGGGGAAGGGATAGACTCAAAGTGCCCCTGTTTGCAGATGATGTGGTTAATGGAAAAATCAAATCAGCGAGGACCCAGGCAGGACTAAAAAGAGCCCGGACAGGCTACCCTTCCCCAGTAACGGCCCCCTTTTAAATTTTAAACCCCTGCCAAATGAAAAGTCATGAATAGGGGGGAAAGGGGGAAAAAACCGGACAGAGTATAGTCTAGGTGGCCAAAAACTGCAAACCTACTTAAAGAAAAGATCTCGGGGGGAGTATAATACCGAGGCCCTCTCCCGGGGGGAAAACAATCAGATAACTGCTGGGATAGGGGCTGGAAAAACCCAAGAAAAAAACCCTTCCCAAAATCCCGGAATCATTCAAAACTCACACCTTACGTCAGGATTTCTGGGGAATGGGACCAGTCTGGGAACCCCACCTGGTCAAGCACGTCAAGGGAAAAAAGGGAAAATGCAAAAGGGGTTTTCAACAAGACAATCCCAAAAGGGTAAGGGGTTGTCCCCCGAAGAAAGGTTAAGGGGGAAAAGGGCCCGACGACACTAGAGGAAGGGGGGGTTAGGGGGGACATGATAACGACATAAAAATACTGCAGGAATAGATAAATTTGGGCAGGGCAAAATGTTCCGGGGAAAAGAAACAAAGGGGGGCCCTTAAATTGAAGCTCCTATGAGTCAAAGGGGTTTAGGAAGTATTTTTCAGTCAAGAGTTGTCCGGGGGAAAGGGGGAAAAGCCTAGAGGCTGGGGGAGGCCAAAAAAAACCCTACATAGTTTTAAGACTGGGGGTTTAAAAGCCTTTTAGCAGGGGGGGGGCCCCGTAGAAACAGTGAAAGAAAAGGGGGGGCCGGGATATGTTTGACCCCGCAACCACAAATACGAGTAAAAAAGGGGGAGACACATTGGAATGCTTTTTTTTTAAGGGGGGGGAAATTCAGTGTATTTTTCCAGAATGGTCTTTAAAATAAATGTGGATAAAATATTTGACATATCTTAACATTTCTGAGTAGGGTTCCCCCTGAAATTTATTAATTTTTTCCCCACCCCAGAAATAATGACGCAGGGGGAAAATTTCCAAGACAAAATTTACTTTTTTTTTTCTACATCTGGGGGGGTGATTTAACCTGCCAGGAGGAGGGGGGTGTTGATTACCAATTCCCCCGGCCCCGGGGCTTTGGGGGTGGGGCCCCCGGCCCGGGGGGGTAGCAGAAACCCAAGTCTCCATGGGAGGGGGGGCCCCCCAGCGGGGGGGAACTGGGCCCAGGCCCAACCATATAAGAAAAGTTTCCTGAGGGGGGTGCAAGAAACAGATCAGGATTACACACGTTTCCCGGGCCCCGGGATCCTAGCAACCCCTTACCCTTTAAAAACCTTTTCATTTCGGGAGGTATTGTTTGGCCATTCCCACCGTTTTTTTGGCAACGATAAATCCTCTTAAACGTCGGGCGGTCCATGAGGTAATGGGGAAACAATTTTATGTGGACAATTTCCCGGGTGTGCTCAAAAGAAGAGGAACGATGAGGGTATATGAAGGGGTAATGACATAATGCAAGGTGCAAATATTTCAGGAGTGGGAAAAGTAATTCGTCCCGGTTAAAGGACCGGATAAATAAAGACAACCAGGGGTTGGGGTGTCTGGGTGGCAATTTTTGGGACGACTTGGGATACTGAGAGGCTGGGATTGCTAAAGTCTAATAATTACAGTATGCCCAATAAATTAACTAAGAGAGTCCTTTGTGAAGTTTCAAAAAGTTTGATCCACTAGGTTAGTGGCGCCCCCCGAGGGAAGTTATTGATGCAAGAGGCATGGAAGCAAAAAGGGGCTGAGGAATTTGTTAACAGTTAGGAAGTTTAAATTTGGGGATTATGAGAAGATTCAAATGTTGGCAAGTGGCAGGTGGCAAGTCAAAAGGGGGGCTCCACATTTTTTTTTTATGCTTTAAAAAATTTGCGTAATGGTGCTTATCTTCAAAATAATAAAGACATTTCACTTGTCATGTCTAAAACAAAAATGGCTCCAATTAAATTCGTACCTGACCTCAGTTGGAATTAAACCCTTTATGTGGGGAAAAAATTTAACTAATTATATAAAGAGAAAAAAGGGAGGTAAATATTAGCACACCATAATTTGGTTGATAACGAGGATCCCTACAGTGGATTTGTAATAGTAATAGTAAGATTGTGACGAAGAACAGGGCCCGGAAATTAACCAGATGCAAGAGAAATATAATAGTCTGGGTCAGCAGGGAAAATTTTAATTTTCCTGGTGACGAAACCCGGCTGACTTTTTCTGGGGGTTACATGAAAAATTTGGGAATGTTTATCGGGTTAAAAGGACCAAGTTTTGGTGGAAAAAGATGGCCTTGTAAAACTCATATTTTTTAAATTACTGTGAACACGGCCCAGTCTTTGGGTCCTCCTTAGCCATTGATATGAAATAGATATTCATCTTTTCCTTTTTAATGTCACGGTTGGTGTTTTTATAAGCAAGATGAATATCCCGATGATTTTCCTCATTCCCTGAAATACTGGCTACAGAGAGTACAAGAAGAAATCTACGGGGATGAGATTAAACAAAAAAAAGGGGGAAAAATTTTGAAAATTCAATAATAGAGAAATTGGGGCTGTACTTGAAGATGATGTAATCAGGTGCAGAGGTAGTGTGGAAAATATTGGGTATTTTCCAAAAGGGTTTGGGGGGAATTTTAAAATGTCTATCTGGGACACCGCCATAGCAAAACAAACCCCGGGGAGATGACAATCTAAAATTTTCCCCAGTCTTTCCCCTTTTAAGGTATGTGAAAACTTTCCCCGCTCCTGGCCACCCGGGGGGGCCTTCAATCCTCGTTACCCCCTGCACTCTGGACCAGTATAAATAAATCTGAAAGATCTTTATTATAATTATATTACGTTAAATTTAAGGGGATTAGGGTTATTGAACAACTATCACACAGAAGAGATGAAACAGACAGTTAACTTATTATGCCCAACACTACCTAATTAACAGCATCAAAGGGTGTATGAGATGCTACTCAAAAAAAACCCACTGTGGTAAAATAAATATTCCAATAACAAATACACAAGTAAGTACTTAGCTTTAGATGGGGGAGTCGCCCGGGGCCCCCCCCCGCACTGATTCGATGCATGGTATTAGTTGTCTGCCAGAAAGGGAAGGGAAATTTCCACCTTTATACGCCCGAGACCGAGCTTCAAACAGTGGTTGGTGGGGGAGCGAATCAGATCCTCTCACTAATCCGCCATTTGTACTGTTTATACGTATAACTTTACATATTACGGATCCTGGCTTAATCCCCACTAGTTTATACACTTTCCCCAAATCTCGATACTTGAATTTCGAGTAGATAACTGATATGTTAGTTCATTTCAATCACATCCAATATGGGGGCGGGCACTACCCAAGCCTGATCCCCTCGATACAACAACCCCCGATTATTTACAACTCGGTTTCACTATATTCACATTTCCTTAAGTTCATCGAATATATTACAGTCTCTTCCAAGATGAACTCCCCCAAAATCAGGGTTACGACTTTATCCCGCCGTATGGTCACCCTCAGTTCAAAAGGCCTATGACCGCGTCACTGGGCGCCCCCCTTTTTTCACAATTATTGTCCGAATGACCTCCTGGACCGATTGTCCCACTCGATATTTTTTCCCCCCGGGTATTCCTCCCATTACGGAGGTAATTAAATCCGAGGTGGGTGGAATCTCCAAATTTGACTGCCATCCACCTGAAATCGGGGGTACCCTTTCACTCTCCCTATTCCCTTCACCCCTCCCCCCTGCCCAGCTGCCCAGGCATCTCCCCATGCGTGTGAATTGTTGGTTTTTTTCAGTTAATGTTGCCAACAGCAACACAGAATAACCCATTATATTGGAAAGTTTATTTACAACTTTGGGAAAAAATACCAATTTTTTAAGGTTATTATAGCCTTTCTAATGTGAATATTCTTAATGTGTGGCTTTTGGGTTCGTATTTTTTTTGAGATGAAGAACGAACCAACACACAAGTTTTGGGCGCATGGTAGTTGGGACCCAGGGGTCAAAGGGGGAGGTCAGCGTGGGGTGAGGTCGCCTACTTGTCAGTCTGGATAAGCCGATGAAGATAGAACGAGGGGAGAGTTCTGATTAAAAAGGAGAGGGGAATCGACGTTTAAAAACCCCAAAATCTTAAGGTCTCCCCACAATAGTGAATGTTGGAATATTCGGGCCATAATGGGGGACATTAAGCCCCAAGAAACGCAATAATAGAGTGATAATGTGTTAAAAGGACCGACCCCCCATTAGGGGTTTTTGATGGAGGAAATGGCGTCGGTTGATCAGTTTCATCGTAAAATTATTAATGGATTAACTTTTAACAAGGGTAAATTATGGGACATTAAACCGACGGGGGAATAGTGTTTTAAAATGTTACGTATAAACGGTAATAAAGGGGAATAGTGAGGTTGAATCACTACCCCCACCAACCACGTTAAAAACCCCCGGGCCTGGGGGAAAAGAGTTCAAGGGATAATCTTCTTGACTCATCGGGACAACCACCCAAAATCATCTCTTGCCGGAAGAATAATCTACCGAGCAGGACCACGAGATCGTGAAGAATAGCAACAAGAATGTTGTTTCTTCCCCACCAAATATAAGTTATCCTCGTTTCTGGCCAGTAGGTATGTTGATATTAAGTGTCTACGGTGGGAATAATGAAGGTCTAGTGAACACCCCAAAACACGGATAAAAAAGGGGAGTGATATTCCAAATTGTACTCCTCCTTCTCCCCAATCATTCAGATATTAACCCATACAGCCCCTAAAATTAACAATACCGTAACTATTGGTGTTACCCATTCTTAATAAACTTCAAGGATAGATGTGGATTTAGAGGAGAATATCGAAGGGCCCCCTTGGATGCGACCAGGAGGGGGGTCAAGTTTTCTCCCGCCTCAACGGGGGTAACCGCGGTAAAATTATACTAGTCGGTCATCTCCCCGGGAGATTATTTTGTTGTGGGCGGTGAAGCCCAGACAGGTAATCTCTTAATTCCCACAGGTAGGTTGAAAAAGGCTGAATTGGGTGAATATGCTCCCCAAAAACTCATCATCTACCTTTGTTTTTTAAAGCCCAAAAAAATGTAATGAGGTGAGTACAAGATACCAAATTGCTTTGGGGAAATTTTTGGTTTCCCTAAAGGAAGAAAAAGGGAAGAGGGTCATAAGACATTTTAAGTGTTGCCGTTTTCCCAGAACCTGTATGTACCCAGGCCCTCCCCCTTGCTCAAGGAAAGTGCAGTTGGTAAAGCCGTTTGATGTAACAGGTGGAATATATGGTACAATTATTTTAACGGGTATTTCAGATGGTGTTCCTTGAAATGTATGTTTTTTACTTGTACCGCTACAAGGGCAGTTCATTTTGAAGTGGCTAGGGCTTGTCTAAAAATTTTCCCGCTGTTCTGGGAAAATTTTACCCGGAGATCCTATCCGAGATTAATGATTTCGGGAAAAGCCACTAACTTTTGGCAGAAATTTGGGAATTTAAAAAAAGTAATGATACATTTCTTTAACCCCAACGAGGGGGGGGGTTGGGAATTTATTACCCCAGGCCCCGGAAGGGGGGATGAAAGCTGATGGTACTGAAGAGGGGGTTCCAAAGTCATACTGGAAACAAATTAATTTGGAGGAATTCCGGGAGTGTTGGGGGAGGCAAAAATCGATAAATAATCATCCTCTCTCATACTTGATTGATTCTCCTGACCGGACAATGACTCCCCCTCACTTAAAAAGTGGGCGGAAACTGGGCTTAAACCCATCTATAGAGATAACTAAAAATTTATGAAATTACAATAATGGGTGTTAAGTGATAAATTTGTTTAAAAAAAAGTAATTAATCATTGGGCCAATGTGTGGCGTAAAGAGTATCTTTTCCTACGTGAACACTTTTTATGGATCCCATTTGTGCCTCCCTTTCGAACCTATATATAACATTTTGGGAAACCGAGCGATTTTCCCTTTTTTCCCTCTTCGGGCCCTGGCCCAGGACGACATTCTCATCATAACTCCCAGACGCTTAAACTTCAAGCTCCCCAACAGGGAACCCCAAAAAGGTTAAACCATAAATTTTTACACTAGAAAAAGAATTTCGAAACCTCTTCCTTTCCTTGATGTTCTTCCCCAAATGCCCATGAACTTTTTTAAAGTCTATCAAAAACCAACCCAACACGATCTTCTCCCTTCTCCCCACCACGACCCCAAAAATTTAAAAACGTGGTGTAATTATAGGTTTTTTCCTCCCCATTTCCAGAATTTTGCAGCAGTGATTTCCCTTTGAAGAAAAAATTTTCCCCATTGAACAAGTTTTTTTCCCAAAATTCACTATCCTCGTCACTTCATTAGAGACTGCAGACGACGGGCATTAAACATCTTCCAACCCAGAAAGACACTGCTGAAAAGATACATGTCCTTCCCACCAACTCCATTTCCAAACAAGTTTCCAACATTTTTTTTAAAATTTTTTCCAGTATCCACCTCCACATCCCCCCACCATCAAGGGCATTACCAGTAACAGACAGGAAAAAACTTCAATCCACGGCAGGGGTATAAAAATCCCCCTTTAATGGCTGCAGCAAAATTTTACCCTTGGCGAAAAAAATCCAGGCCCCCAAAAACGCATTTTGAACACCAGTACGCAGGCAGATCGGGGACTGAAAAAGCCTGTGTTTAAAACCCAAAATTTTCCCAACCTTTTAACTATGGAAAAGCAAGACTCATCGCCAGAGAAAAAACAAAGCAATACCGAAGAATCCCAGGGAAACATCACTCATCTGTATATCCAACAACTTCAACCCGAACAACGGCTTCTACTTTTAAATGAACCTATTGCCAAGAAACTTCTTCAACGCTATCCCCCCTAAAAAACCCCAAGAATGGTACACTGCAGGTTTTTTGGTCCCCTATGTTTTTCATCACATACTTTTAAGACTCACATGCAGCTTTCTCCACCTGACCCAGCATTTCTCCCCCCGACTGCCCCCTTTATATATCTCCATGTTCCCTTTTTTCCCAGGAGATTTTGGGGGTTTTTTGATAGGACTGGGGGGGAAAAAGTTTCAAAAAAGGATCACATTATACTGCTTATGTTTTTTTTTCCATTTTTCTATTTTATACCTTTTTTTTTGGTAAAGGAAGCGGCGAATCGACAAAAATTTTTAAACCAGGTGACATTGTTTAATTGATACTGAGCAACATCAAAACATTGTGGCCTCTGGGCAAGGTGGGTAACATTTACGAAACCTTAAATTAAATTAATTTTTTCCCAAAAATTAAATGTGAATGAAAATCTAAGGGGAAAATGAAAGAAATGTTTTAAGACAACGCTGACCAAAAATATCAGGAAGAAAGTGTGATCAAGCCACTAAAAACAGCCTACAGGAGAACAGCTGCTCTACTAGGAGAACAGCTGCTCTTTCTAGGGGAACAGCTGCTCTACTAGGAGGGCAGCCGCTCTCTAGGGGGCAGCCGCCCCTGGGGGGGCAGCCCCCACTGGGGGAACAGCCGCTCTCAAAAAACAGCCGCTCTACTAGGAGAACACCCCGGGGCCACGTGTGGAAAATAGGGGGTTTTTTCCCCAAAGTTATCTGGTCCTTTCCAATGTGAATGATATCATTAATGTGTTTTTGGGTTTTAAAATTTAACTGGAAAAAAGAAACCAAACAGAGAACCTCTGCGCATGCGCCAGGTCCTAGGGGGGACCGCTGGGGTATGGCTTTTGGGGGGGGATTACTCCTTCATGATAAAGTTGTTTGTTAGCCAAGAAGAATACCCAGGGAGAATGTAGAATATAATTTTTGGTATATCTTTTCTACCCAAAATTAGCATTGAATAGTATTTAGGAGAGAAGAAAAAATTTAAAAATAATTTTATAGGAATGCAGTTAGAAGTCTGAGTAGATCTATAACTCACTATGAAAACATGAACCTAGATAAAGTATGTTTATGGAGCAACTTGCAATGTGAACAGCCCCAGTGTTGTAGTGGCCAGGCTTGGCTTGGCTGGGTCCTTCTGGCTTTTTGGGAGACAAAAGATGATGATCAAACAAAATGCAAATTATGTGATCAGGCATATGACCCCGTTTTGGGGCCCACTATGTGCGGGTTGTCCACTTATTGAATTGCCCACTTATTGAATTGTGGGATGTAGGTGACATGACATAGAGTGAGTCAAATATGGGGATTTGGGAAACCCATGCGCCCCCCGTAGGTGGGGCAGAAAATTCGGGTGAAAAACAAACAGAGCGTGGGGCAGACCCCCGTATTCCCTTTCCCTAATATGTAAGTCATAATTACGTGTTGGGGGAAAAGACACTGCACACCCACTATAGTTTTTCCCGTCCATACAGTGTACAATTAATGATATTTAGGACTGGGGGGAAATGTGCGTTTATCCCTGGGTATCCCGGGAGGAGCCCCAGGGGTCAACGCCCCCAGCCCGGTCTGTGAAAAAGGCCTCATTTTGGGATCAGACCCCGATAAACCAGGCTGTTACTGCTGACTGCACACAGTCCAAAGAAAGAACCACAGCCTGGCTGGTTAGGTACCGACTTTGGGTGCCTGTCCAGTGCCTGCTTAAACAGCCAGGGGTTTGTTTTTCCACCTGATGTATGCGGGAGGCAGTTGAACAGTCTTCCCCTGCCCAATTTGTTGCCTCCCAACGTGCTAGTGGCCCCCCTGCTTTTCTTTGGGGGGATGTTACATCACCTGTCAGTTTTCTTTGTAGGGGTGACTCAAAAAGGCAAGTTTGGTACTAACCCCCGGAGAATTTTCCATGTATATAAAAATTATCTCTCCCGCCTGCGTTCTGGGGAGTACAGGTTTGGGAATTTAAGCGTTCTTAGTAATTTGAGGTGGTTTATCGCAGTTATGCGTGCCGTAAAGGTTCCATTTTTCTAGGTAAAGCTTTTCACCACCCTTTGAAAGGTGCAGTTAGTGTGCAAAAATTTTTTCCAGCCTAGATAGAACAAGTGACCTGAACAGTATCAACATGGGCTTTGTATCCCGGGTTTTTGAAGGTTCTTTTTCTAGTCGGGTTGTGCACCCTAATTTTTTACTTTGTTTTTTTACCCAGTAGCATTCGCTATTTTGTATCTAAATAAAGGATTATCAGCACACGCCCGAATGTCTTTTGACCATGCCCCAGACAACAATTTAAAGGGGGCTGGTGTGGTAGCCCAACCCCTGGGAAAAACCAGGTGGGGATGGCTGTGTCGTTGAGTTGCGAGGCTGCAGGGTGCACAGAGGTAAAAAAAGGGGGATGACATCCCCGGCTTTGCCCCTGATGCAGTTACATCAGAAGAATGTGCATGTAACTAGGGACACCCGACAGAAACCCCAAAAAATAAAGCCCAACTCTACAGAAAGGGTGGTAAAAAGATGATTGGGCTGATTTCCCGGTGGGACATTTTAAAAAATGGGACCGACCTCCCCAAGGTCAGGCCGCTCAGCTCCTGGCCTGCTGGGGAACCAGATTTAGAACCCAGCATTTTTCCCGGGAAGCCACAAAAAAAGCCAGCAGTTCTGAGACAGGGGTTTTGATGCCATAAAATTTTGGCCATGAGCGTGGCGCTGGTGAAGACAGGCAACACTGTTTCCCAGACGAAGCAGGAACCAGGGGAACACTCAGGCAATATGTGGTGAGCCCTAAAGGGGGTTTGGGCCCCCCGTCATTGGCCCAAAACTTGGACCTGTAGTGTGGCCACCGCCCGGGCACCATCGCCATGGACTACACGGAGGACATCATCAAATTGGTTCTTTTAACTGGTCTGGCAGAGGGACGATATATAAAAGGGAGGTCCTCGAGACAACAGACTTTGCCCCGAACTCTGGGGCCTTTTCCCCGGTCGAAAAATAACCGCCCCCCGCGCCTGGGAAACCGGGAACCCCCGGGGGTGGTGGCGGGCGGGAAAAGAAGATGATTCGTGGACGCTGCAGCCAGGTGACCCCCCCCGCACAGGACCAGGGAGAGCGGGCCCCAGATGAGACGAAGATATTCTGTCAATGCGGCTCCCCACTCCAATTCGGTACGTGAAAAAAACTCAAGGAGTTCACGTTTTTCTCGGGTCCCGGAAAAGCCCCCGGCCGTAAATCGCCCTTCCACCTTTCCCCAAAGTCGGTGGAGGCACTGTTTTCCTATTCGCCACCGAGACAGGGTCCGGGGGGGGTTTGGGGCATGTCCCCACCCAACCTTGTTTTTGACATTGGGACGGCGAGGCCTATGCGGGGATGAAGACACAGGCCTATGCTGGGATGAAGACACCGCCACCACGGTGGTCTGTCTCCCATCGAAAAACTCTGCACAAACCTGCTGATGGGACTGCGGCTCCTCAAGAATTTGGGGTTTTTATAAAAAAACTACCTCACTGTGTCTCTACACGCATTTTTCCCAAATAATGCAGGATAAATGTTCGGGGGTGCTGTTTTCCCTACGCTGTCAGGTCGCAAAAAAAAAAGGGGTTTTTAACTCAAAAACCTCCACTGTGGTCTACGTTACAGACTCCACTAGCCATTTTTACCTGGGGAAACTGCGTTGGAACAGCTGAGGTTTTATCACGCCGATTTTCCAAGAATCCATGGACACCGGGTTTGGGAATCTGTGGAACCCCCGCCCCACTGTGGCAGGATGGCCTCGTCATACAGGGGATCGGGCAACCACTAAATTGCCACAGTGTATGGGAGACCCATCACCCATCCCACCCATTAAAAAAAGCGAAGGCAATTCCACCTAAAAATTCAAGATTCAGTGCATAAAAGGTTTTACCCATTGGGGTTCCCCCCGGGGTTCCTCGCCAATGAGTTTCCTTTCCAGCGTTTAAACACAGGGGAGGGCCATCATCGCTGATGTACCCAGAAAGAAAGTGCATGGATGACACCATCATTTGGGACACAGATTTGAAGGAACATTGGTGGGAGTGATTGTTTCCTGGAACTCGTAGGATGGAAGGGGTGATCCTAACCCAGCTTTAAATTTCCCCGTTTGCCTCAAAAGTAAGTTGAATTACCTAAATGCTATCGGGGGCTTTTCCCGACCCCCCAACATTGGATTTCGGGCCTGGTTTGGGTTTTTTTTAACCAGTTGTCCCCTATGGTAGGACCACGGACATGATGGCACCGTTCTAACCACTCCTTAGCCCTAAGGTCAGCTTTAAAAAGGGACTCGAATGGAAGAGGCATTACATCCTTTTGAAAAAAGGCAATCATCAATGAGATCGCGACAAAGGGGCGAGATATTCGACCCCCCAAGAACGTGCCTCAACCTCGACTGGTCTAGAACGGGGTGGGGTATTTTACGCCGAAACATTGCAGCCGGGCCCTTCCCATTCCCGGGTGTTGTGCAGACGGGTGGAAGATAACCCTTTGGGTGGGTCTCGCTTAAGGGGTGCCGGGAAATGGTATGCACCGATTGGGGGGGGCCCTTTGCTGTTGCATGGGCACTGGGGGATAGCCGCCCTTTACCATGGGGTGCTGGGGTTCACATAATGAGACCAAAGCCGCTCGTGAAAAATTTTGGGGGTCAGGCACTAGATGACATCACCAATCCGAGGCTCTTCAATAAACAGCGCACCCTCATGTGGCAGTACCAGATTGTGCCGTACCCGGGTGCCCGATGCAACGTCTCGGGTATCCGTCAGCTACGGGCCCGATGGACACGGCCCAAAACGAGTTGTGTTTGGGCCCCCCGTCCGGCTTCCGGTACCCCTGGGTGACCTGGAGGCACTACTTGTGGGTGGCCAAAACATCTGCGAATCGCTCGACGCTGTCACATGGGGGAAATCAAAGGGGGCAAACCCTGCAGACCATGACCACCAAGTTTATGCCACTAGTCGAGTTTGGGGTTCCCCCCATCCTTTCCTTAAGGAGGAACTCAACCATACTGTCAGTACCACGACAGATTATCTCTCGTGGACGAAAATCATCATGATGGACCCAGGATCGTGGGTACCACAAGCACTTCGGAATGGGGGTACTGGACACTTCATGCTGCCCCACCAAGGCACAAGTCGCATGCCAAAGGGGATTAGGCACCATTTTTTTGGGCCCCGGGATCACCCGAGATATCGAGGGCACACGGTCCAGGTGTGCTTGCTGGGGAAAAACCCCTTCCCCAAACCCTGCGCCGCCAGTACAAAACCCTCGTACCAAAGCAACCCCTTTCCAAGCCATTGCCGCTGACTTCGTTTGCGCGGCATTGGGTACTTTGGGCATTGTGGACAGGTTCAGTGGCTGGCTGCACGTTGTTGCATCTAAGTCAAGCGCAAAGGGCCTTTGCCCCTTCTCAATTACTTTGCAAAGGTTTGGATACCCGTAGAATTGGGGCACAGATGGGGGCCCAGAGTTCACCAAAAAAACAAAAGTCACTTCTACAACGGGTGGGACGGGGACATCGCCTGTCATCCCGCGTACCACCCCCAGTCCCAAAAGGGGGGCGGAGGTTGCTGTCAAGTCTATGAAGCGCTTACGACATCGCACAAGGGCTCGAATGGCAGCCTCAACACCGAGGCGGGATTCACCAACCCATTGATTCACCCAGGGGGCCAAAAGTGGGGCCCTGCGAAGAGGCCCTCCAACTGAGGTTCGCCAAGCAAGTTGATGATTTACAGCACCACACCCGGCAGTTTTCCCAGCGCCCGGTAATCGGGTGGTTTTTGCAAAACCCGGCAAAGGGGAAACAAGGGGAGATGGGGCAGGACCCTTTGATAGTGGAAACAAAGCCGTATGACCAATACTTGGTTCCAAAAGGGGGATGGCTCGGGTTGGCTTACTTTGCGGAATCGGCTGTTCCTGCCACATCCAGGGGCTGGTCAAAAATCAAAACCCAACCCTGTGTCACCCCCAAAACTTTATCAGCCTCCCCCACGTCTCATCCACGCCAGCCAGTTGTTTTAAACCCGAGCTCCCAGGCGCCCAATGGGCCCACCTTTAAGCACCTCCACAGTTGCCAAACACAGAACCCCGCCCACCCATAGAGTGCATGGACCAGGCAGTCCCACAGGCAGAAGAGCCAGGACCCAAAAAAAACGCGAGATAGATGTCCCCGACATCCTCGGGGGTTACGTCACAGAGTGAGGGTTTCCCGCTGAAAATGGGGGGTGTGGGATGTAGATGACGTGACACAAGTGAGTCAAATATGGCGGGTTGGCGGCACCCATGCGCCGCCTGTAGGTGAGGCAAAAGAAATTCGGGGGAAAAAAACTGAGCGTGGGGGATGCACACATTTTCCAAATTTTAATCAAAATTTTACGTTTGAGGGGAGGCACTGCACACCCACTATAGATTTCCCCTCCATACAGTGAACATTAATGATATATTAAGACTAGGAGGTACAATGTGCGCTTATTTAGTCAGGTTGTGCATCCAATTTGTGTACTTTGTTTCGAGTTAGGAGCATTCCCATGTTGTATCTTTAAAAAAAGGTTATCAACACACACCCGGGAAAGTCTCTTTGACCAATAACCTATTTTGACATGTCAAGATATCTTTTTAATGAAAAAAAGATACCAGAAAACTAAAAATTTCCTAAATTTTTGTAACAGATAAGTGAACTGTAGATATGTAGATAAAAACCAAATTTTTCCACCTTTTAAACCCCTTTTTAGCCAAAGTTCCTGGGCCTTTTTTTATCCATATGTTTTGCACTACTTCCACGGGAGGGAAGGGGGCAAAACAACCAAATTTCGGGGCAAAATCAAAAAATCTAATCTCAACAAGACGGGGGCTTAAGGTAGAAAAAAAAGGGTGAACAGTTTTGGCGGGGCCCAGACAATAGCAGGGCCCTTAACCTTTTTTCTGTTTTCAATCTCTCAAAAAGAGAATGGCCAGTTTCCCCAAAGTGCTAAAGGGACAAGGGGAAATGCAATAGAGTAGACACCAGAGTCACCCCCCCACCCCAGGAGGAGAGGAAGAACTAGATTACTGTGAAGGATGAAAGGGAAAATTTAATTTTGGAGTCTAAGGAAAAAAAATAGTTGAGATTAAAAAAACTGGAAATATAGGGAAGGGAGGGAGCAGTTTTCCCCGGGGGTAGATAGACTGAGAGAGACGAAAGACCTTTTGCACATGAGAAGAGGGGTTTATGAAATCGAAAGGGGCCAAGAAAAAATGAATTACAAATAAATTTCGATTCAAGGAACTGGGGGTCTCAAATGCGTTGGGGCACCAAAAAAAGAAATGACACTTTGTTGACATATGGAAAATTTGGGTTAGAAATGTAATGAATGTAGTTTCCCACTGTGCATAAGCTTGTGATAAAGGGAAAAAGAAAAACCTGTCCCCGAGGGGTGGACATGAACATAAAGGAAAGGAAGAAAAGAGTTAGATTCCCATTCAGTTTCAAACTTGAGGGAAAGGGCCACAAGATTAATAAGGACATCGAAAAAATAGTTGGAAGAGTCTTAGAAATGAACCCAAAAGATTAAAGATGTCATATACATAAAAGTTATTTGTACTATACCTGTATGTAATTCTTCATCTTGGAGGTGATGTATACCCTTTATATACAGCGAGATAAAAGTAGACTGACAAAAAATACTGGGGGCAACTTAGTACAAGTCAACCTGTACAGAAAATTTTAACTTACACATCATGACCAGACTTCATTCAAGAAGAACTCTAATAAAATTATAAGACCAGAAAAGATACATATCAACTTTTGGGAATCTCAGATTAAGGCAGTTGGTTTGATATTTTATTATGCCCCCCATATCTATCCGGGTGGACGGTAGTCAAAACATTACAGAGGAAATTTTTTAATGGCCCGGGACGGGACCTCAAATTTTTTGAAAACTGAGCAATTTACAAAGGTAATGAACTAACAAGCTACAAAGGTAAAAACCCCAAATTAAAAAAAGGTAATGAAACTTTAAAGAAAATTTTAAACCTTACTTACGTTTATACATGGTTACAATCATGAAAAAATTTAAAAAGCAATGAAACTTCACTAGTCTACACTAGTCACAACTGTAATGAGTTTTTGGGGGCAAATTTTATTGTTGGATCACACACAAAAATATACATACACACTTACATATACACAAAAAATACACACACACATACACATACACACACATATATATACATACACACACACCCCGCACAAAACCCCGGAAGAGGACCAGGCAGGGCTGCAAACAGACCTGGACAAGCTCACTCTGGTCTAGCAATTGGCTTCTCAATTTCAATCCCTCCAAATGCAAATCTTGAGGATGGGAAAGGGAAAGAAACCGCTGACAGAGTACAAGTTGGGGAACCCCAAAGGCTACAAACCTCGGAAAAGGGAATTGAGTATAACCCGCAAGTCTCCGGGGGAACACATTAACCAGATAACTGCGGCAGCATATGGGGAAACTGGAAAATTTTTAAGATTAGCGTTCCGTTACCTTAACGGGGAAATTTCGTTCAAGACACTGTACAATTGTACGTCGGGCCCCATCCCAAGTATACAGCACCAGTCGGGAAAACCCACACCTGGTCAAGCACGTAAAGAAACTAGAGAAAGTGAAAAGGTTTGCGAAAAGGTTAGTTCCACAACTCGGGGGTCGGGTCTTAGGGAAGAAAGGTTGAAAATGGGGACTAACAACACTGGAAAAAAAAGGGGTCAGAGGAGACATTTTAACGACATACAAAAAGGGGGGGAATTGACAAGGTAGACAGTGACAGGATGTTCCAGAGGGGAACACAGAAAAAAGGGGACACAACGGGAAAATGAAGACTCAGATGAGTCAAAGGGATGTTAGAAAGCTTTTTCTTCAGCCACAGAGTAGTCGGGAAAATTGGGAATAGAAAGATAAAAGGGGAGGCGGGAACCATACATAGTTTTTAAGACGAGGTATGATAAAGCTCATGGAGCGGGGGAGACAGAACCCAGTAGCAGACAGCAAAAGAGGCGGGGCCGGGAGCTGAGTTTCGCCCCCTGCAACCAAAATTTAAAGTGCAATTAGGTGAGTAAAAAAGGGCCCAGCTTCAATGACATGTGCATAGGACAAAATGGCAATCAACACCACACACACACACATACATACACGCACGCCCCGATGGCATGGTGGCTAGCGCTCTTGATTTACGCAGGGGCCCGGGTTCCCCGGGGGGGGAAAAAACATTTCGAAGTGTTTCGTTACACATACACACACACAAAAATACATAAAAAGGGGCCTGGTGTCTAATCGACATGTGCCTAGGAAAAATAACTAACACACACCCCGTGGAAATGCTTTTTTTTACAGGGAGAAAAGTCGGGGTATTTTTCCAGAATGGTCTGTAATATACCACTGTGGAAAAAATATTTTGACATATCTTGAACTTTTCTGAGTGAGTTTGTCTCGAATTCTTTAAATTTTTTATCGCACCCAGTACATAATAAAGGGGGTGTGACGCACTCCAATACATAATGACGCAGGGTGGACAATAATCCAACGGGCCAAATTTTAAATTTTTTTTTGGTCTACATCTGGTGGTGGTGATTTAACCTGCCAAAGATACTTGAAACCCCGGGCCGGAGGCGGGCGGTAGTAACATCCGAGTCTGTTTATTTTGTTGGATGCACCATAGACATGTGGCTCCCCCCGCATGATAGAATGGTGATAGATGGACTGACTGGTCAATCCCCCTGAGTCTTAAGTCAAAAAAATTTTTAGTTCTAGTTTTTTTCCCATTATTTTTCCCAAAGTGCAAATTTGACAACCCAAAGATTGTAATCTCCCCTTTTTTAAAAACATAAAACTTAGCTAATTTATCAGTTCTATCATCTATATAAAGCCCAAGAAAATGGAATCCACAGCATGTGCCTCTGACTCTACTATCCACAACCTACCATACCTGTGTCTGGTTTTTTAAAGCATGCTAAAAGGGAAACTTGATGATTTGGGGAAAAATTTTTATGGATGACAGAGAAATCAGTTACAATTAAAAAAGTCAACCTTGATACATGGACGAAATTTGAGTGCAAGGAGTATGGCAAACAGTTCTGTCTGAAGGGTAGAGGCCCAGTTATTGATGCGCCCCCAAATTTCTTTAAGAGAGATCCTCTGTATGACAACAGCACCTACCAGCTGCACCAGTGTATGACAACAGCAGCACTACCAGCTGCAATTAATGAAAACAGCACCTACCAGCTGCACCAGTGGATTGGTGAAAAGAACCATCAACGTAAATAATTTGTGAGAGAGTGTGTTTGTTTGGCTAAATTATCAATACAGCTTAAGGCATCATGTTTGGCTTAAAGGGGGCGAAGCTTTGGTTGTGTTTTAAGAAGTATTTTGGGGGGAAAAGGGGGGGGTGGTATTTTGGGAAGGGGGTAATATTCCATGGAGCGGAAAGTCCGCTGTTGCCTTACTTCCACAAAATTTGTATCTGATTCATGCGGAGGTCGGTTCCATTTTTTTCGATCCATCTGGGGGGATGTTCACCAGTGCGGGGGAAAAGTTTGGGGGGGTTTCCCCTTGCGGGGGGTTTGAATGGGCTTGCCTGAGCATATTAACCCCAATTAGGATTTTTCTTTCAGTAACACGTCTCGATGCTTGGAATATAAAGTTCTTTCTGCATATTTCAAATTTTGGCAGTACGGGGCACCCCAAAAAATGATCCTCATTGTTTTTCTGCATTTTTTCCAGCCCCCCAAGTTTCCCAGTCAGACACAAGAGCAAGTAGGGCGCAGCATAATCAAAATGATGTAATATAAGCAAGATACATTTTTCACAATTTTAACATTAGTACCATACCTGGGGGAAACCCTGCCAAAATTAAAAGTTTTTCCCCCTTTCTTTGTATTGACGACAAAGTCCCCAAAGGTCCAAGTAGGGGGACCCCAAAGCCAAAACCTGTATCTTTTTAAATTTTCTAGAAAGACCCATCATGCAACGGGATCTGGCAAAACTGTGCCTCTGTGAGGAGGACGCCTTTGGGTATCTTTGTTTTATCAAAGATTATCCTCCAGGTCCTCACACGAGGCTGGTACATGGTTAAAGATGGTGTTTGGAGAATCCTTGGCAAACTGATCATATAATGATGGGGATGGCTAGGCATAGCATTAAGTAAGGCAATTTAAATTGAATTTGAAAGAGTGGGACTGAGCACACCTCCCTGTGGGGGTTTCCAACCCCAAAATCTTTAGTTTACTTTTATGCCCCCGAACAACACAGAAGACTTTTTGTTGGACAGGTAGCCTTTAATCTTTTTAAACCCGGGAGAAGCCATCCTCCAAACCCTCCCTTCTGGCAAGTTCACTAATGATTACATGTCTGTTGGCAACATAAAAAACAGATTTTAAAGGGCAAGGGAAAGGGAGTGTATGGGGCTGTCCATTTTCAGGGTGAGAAAGGTGGCTATGCAATGGGACACTTTCCAGCCCTGAAACCATGCAACCGGGGGGGCAAAACTTGTTTGATTCTGTACATGAGACGATTAAAAATCATCCTCTCAAATGTTTTTTTGGTTTGTAAAGGGGTATTGGGGGAAATGAATTTGGTTTTATTGGGCTTAGGAATGGGAAAAAGATGGGCCGTTGGTCCAAGATTTAAAGGGTCCCCCGTTACATAGCTCATGTTGTATAATTCGAGTAAAAGGGTTTCCCGGTACTCGACACAGCAATCTTAATTATTTAGGTAATACCATCCTCACCAGGCGACGTGGAGTTGCCTTTAGTTAGTGCTGCATCCGTTCCGTCAGTGAAAAAGGGGAAAGTTACAGTTTTATTTTTTGCTGAGCATAAAACAAACAAGTCTCTCCCTAGCATCATATTTGTTTTTTTAATTTCGCCTGTGTGGTACTGGAAAGGGTTTTCTGGGTTGATGTAAGCCCAAGCACTGACTAGCCCCATTGCCCTATGAAGGGGTGAGGGTGCGCAAAACCCCCCCGGGTTTTGTTACCCTTTTTAAATTTTATTTATGTCCCCCCCCATGCTCGGCTTGGGGGGTGAGCATTGAGACCATTTACAAATTTTTTCCCCCCCAGTTTGCCGCAGCTCTGTCATACGCTCTCTTGGGCAGCAAGGGGGGTTTGAATGAGTCTCAGCATTCCCGGGGTTTTTATGTATTCTAAAGGAAACCCATTCTGCGAGCAGACGTTTCAGTGTTCCGAAGTTTAAGACTTGGAAAAAGTATGGTTTTTTAGGAGGTATGGGGTTTTTGGAAGTTGGTTGGGTTAAGAGTTCCAGGAGGTTTTGAGGCGGGCCGGGTTCTGAAACTGCTCACAAGGTCATTGTTAAAAGGGCCCCAAACAGAGGAACACCCAAATTTATACCAGTCAGTCACATGGCCAAAAAGTCCTCATATTGATCAGGGGAACATTAAAACGTTTCCGTTTGAATATTCCCCCAGGAAGGATAAAACCTATATCTAGTGAGGGTTTGCCTTGGGAAATGGTCTGATATTTTATCTTTCAATGGTAGACTCACAGCTGGCAGAAGTAATGTTGAAGCCGGGGCACAGATCAAGGATGCCTCCATAGGGTATGTGGGGCAAAGGGCACCTACAATTTGCATTATCATGACTTTTTTTAAACCCGTGACAACAGTTGGTTACCAAGATTACCAAACTGTGAGCTTCCCAAAGTTTTTTTGTCTTGCATTATAACTCCAATTTTGGTTTTGGCTCAGACGGCACAATTAAACCCGAATTGGGAAATTATCAGCAGGAGCATACAAATTAAAAAAATTTTGGGGAGCAGAGTTCCCAATATAAATCCTAACACCATGGGGTTTTCAGTCCCTCTGTTTTCTTATGTGTGAGAAGTTGATGGGGGAAATGATTTTTTTAAAATATAGAAACGAGTTAGTAGGGGTTTGAGGTTATATGCAACAAAAAGATGGCAATTTAGGGGCTGGGATTTTCAGGGGCTCTGCACTCTTGTAGACACTTTTCAATGGGTTCGGTGGTTACTTTTTGATGAAGGTCAGGGAAATCTTTTTTAAGTATTCAATATTCCAGCTAAAAAAAATTAAGTTTATACGAGGACGATCCATTATAGAAGTCCTGGAATCTGGCAGTTTCTCAGCATAATGAAAAAAAAAACATATAAAAGAGACCTCATCAAGTCGGGAGTGTTACCCCGGTCCAAGGTTTTTTTAAATGCCCTCCCGTTGTGAGGCCTTGTGGGAATCTAGTTTTTTTTCAAAAGGGGAAATTTCCGTGAAGAAAAACATAGTCCAAAGACATTGTATAAGGGCGACATAGGGTCGTGGAGCCTCAGTAGGTAGACACTGGCCAAACCAGGAACTTCAGTCTGGCATTCGCTTTCTTTACTACACTGTTCCCTATCAATTCTCCTGACATGCATGGGTCAAAGGGGTTCCCCCATATTTTACTAAAAGAAGTGATGGATTTATTAAACCCGGGCATTAAAATTATTTACCCATCTCAGTTTAAATTAAAAAGAGAGGGGTTCTTTTTCCCCCGATGGGGGATAGTTTGTTGTCTACTAACCATTTGCTGAGGGCCCCCAATTAGTGTTAATACATTTGCCATTCGGGGGCTTTTGAAATAAAAGAGCACTGTCATCCGCATACGGGGGTTTGCACTTGACACTGATGGGCATGTCATTTACATAACACAGGAATAATAAGGGGCCCAAAATACTACCTTGGGGAAAATCCACATGCTATCGGGAGGGGTTTTGATTCTGTTTTTTTGATTTTGACAATTTGTTTCCTATTGTTGATAGGGCTTAAAAACCCGTCTATGAAACCTTTCCGATATTTTAAAATTTCTTAAAAATACATTGTGGTTTGACAGTATCGAAGGCTTTTTTCAAGTCTAAAGTCTAAAGTCGTTTCTCATGTAATCCATCAGATTAATTAGGGGGGTGTCGGGTTTAGTAAGATCTCCTAAAGCCTGATTGGTAACTATGAAGAATTTTTTTACTAAGATATTTAACTACTTGACAGTACACCCCCTCTCTAAAATTTTGGATATTACACTGGGTATACTAAAGGCCTATAGTTCTGACATCAGACCCTATTTTTTTTGAAGATAGGAATTTAAATTTTTCCTTTGAACCCCTTGGTACTTATTAGTGGTGATGGATAATTTTTTATGTGAGCAATGGGGACCGGGGTTTAAAAGGCACCATCTTTTAGGGAAATTAGACGGGGTGTTATCTGGGCCGGTCCTCTTAGTCGGGTTTAACCTGTTTAAACTTTTCACGAAGTCATGAGATACACTTACTAGTCGACAACTGTTTGGAGTTACTCCTTTTTATTATGTTTTAAATTTATCAGAGTCTGTGTTAAAGGTATTTTTATGCAGCTGGTAATTCTTTCTAGGGGGATGCGAATTTTATTTGAATTAAAACAATTTGCCATTTTGTTGTTTCTTCTTCCTCGTTATCGACATTTAGTACTATGTTATATCTATCTATACGGGTTTTGGCATACCCCAACTTTTAAAGGGTTCCCGAGCTTTTATTTAAATTTTTCATTTTTAAGAAATTAAAATTTAAATTCCCTTTTTTTCTGTGTAAATGTTTTTTGGGCAATCTT
>WNWK01028588.1:0-25228 GCA_009830355.1 Cherax destructor | reverse complement strand
TTTCTTGCTTCTCTCCCCCTCCATGTTTTAAATACAGGTACTCCTACCCATTTTGATCCCCGAACTCATTCTTTCTCCTGCATCGATCTTTCCATCTGCTCTTCATCAACTGTCCTTGACTTCACCTGGTCTGTCCTCCCTTACTTACATGACAGCGATCATTTCCCAATCATCCTAAAGTCCTCTCTGTTTTCTCCACCTCCTCATTGCCCAGGCTGGCAATTTGACCGGGCGAAATGAGACCTTTACGCACATCTTACTGCCTTTCATTAGGTTCCTACCTCGTCCTCCATGGATGAGGTTTTACATCTCTTTTCGTCCTCCATCTTCACAGTGGCTTCACATTCTATTCCCCAAACCTCGGGCAGGTATCCTCAGAAGTGCGTCCCTTGGTGGTCTCCTACTTGTGCTCGGGCAGTGCGTTTGAAACGCGCTGCATGGGGCAGGTATCGGTATAACAGAACCACAGAGAGACTCCTTGATTTCAAGCAGAAGAGAGCTATTGCTCGCCGTGTCATACGTGATGCTAAACGCACTTGCTGGCGAGATTACGTTTCTACTGTCACTTCGGCTTCCTCGATGAGTGCAGTCTGGAAGAAAGTGCGGAAATTGAGTGGTAAATTCTCCCCCGACCCGGCTTCTGTTCTTCAGGTTGCTGTTGTCGATATAGCACACCCTCTTGCCGTTGCCACTGAAATTGGTAATCATCTCGTCGCATTTCTCAGGGGCTCCATCTATGCCCCTCGTTCCTTTCTTCTAAGTTAAAGCCCTTAGATTTTTCTTCTCTTCGAGAAGAATCCTATAATTTGCCTTTTACCCTTCAAGAACTGGAGGCAACACTCTCTGCTTGCCGATCATCGGCAGCTGGGCCAGACGGCATACATATTCGTATGCTACAGCATTTACATCAGTCTGCTCTTACTGTCCTCTTACGACTCTTTAATCTCATATGGTCGCAAGGAGTTCTTCCCTAGCTGTGGAAGTCTGCTATTGTTCTACATTTTCGAAAACCAGGTACTACGGGACGTGATTCCTCTCACTACCATCCCATCGCTCTTACCAGTGCAGTTTGCAAGGTGATGGAACGTCTAGTTAATAGACGTTTGATGTGGTATTTAGAGACTCACAATAGTCTCCCCTAGTCAATATGGCTTCCGTAAGGGCCGTTCTGCCATTGACCCCTTGCTGCGCTTGGATACGTATATTCGTAATGCCTTTGCGAATAACCATTCGGTTATCGCTATCTTTTTCGACCTTGAGAAGGCTTATGACACAACTTGGAGATATAATATCTTGGCCCAAGCCCACTCCTTAGGCCTCCGAGGCCTTCTTAACTGACAGACATTTCCGGGTCCGGGTTAGAATGAACTCTCCCCGGAATTTGTCCAAGCTGAAGGTGTCCTCCAGGGATGTGTTCTGAGCACAACACTCTTTCTGCTTGCTATAAATAATCTGGCATCTGTTCTCCCATCCAATATTTGGTCATCACTCTATGTGGATGACTTTGCTATAGCTTGTGCAGGTGCTGACTGTCACCTCATTGCAGTTTCCCTCCAGCATGCCATCAACCGGGTTTCTGATTGGGCCACCACTCACGGGTTTAAATTTTCTAGTGGCAAAACTCATCAAATTACGTTTACTAGACGTTCAGTGGTCTCTGACCATCCATTGTACCTATACGGCTCACGTTTCCCAGAACGTGATACAGTCAGGTTTCTCGGCCTCCTGTTCGACCGTCGATTGTCCTGGAAACCTCACATTACCTCTCTGAAGGCGACTTGTCACACCAGGCTGAACCTTCTTAAAACCCTCGCACATCTTTCATGGGGGGCTGATCGTAGAACCCTCCTTCGCCTACATTCAGCCCTAATTTTGTCGAAACTCGATTATGGTGACCAGATATATTCTGCGGCCTCCCCTGCTACTCTTTCCATCCTTAATCCCATCCATCACCAGGGATTACGCTTATGCCTTGGTGCATTTCGTTCTTCCCCGGTTGAGAGCCTCTATGTAGAAGCGAACATTCAATCCTTATCCGATCGTCGTGATGCACATTGCATTCGCTATTTTGTTCGCTCTCATGACCTCCGCAATCCTTCCATGTATAGGATTGTTACAGATGTTAGTAGGCGTTCTTTATTTGTTCGTCACCCCTGCTTACTTCGTCCCTTTTCTCTTCGTCTACATTCACTCCTGTCTTCCCTTCAGCTCCCACCTCTATATGTTCATGTGACATCTCCCTTTCCCCTACCCCCTTGGGAAGTTCCTGCTGTCCGTGTCTGTTCTATTCCTCTACCTTGCGCGAAAGCCCAACTACTTACAGCGGCTTCTCGCTCTTTCTTTCTAGACCACTTTCGTTCTCATTCCCATGCCATCGCAGTATACACTGATGGTTCAAAGTCATCTGACGGTGTCGGATTTGCAGCAGTGTTTCCGGACAGCGTTGTACGAGGGCATCTATTACCCTCGGCTAGCATATTTACGGCTGAATTGTATGCCATTCTTGTGGCACTTATCCGTATTGCATCTATGCCTGAGTCACCTTTTGTGGTCGTTTCAGACTCCCTTAGTGCTTTACAGGCTATCCATAAAATTGATACACCTCACCCCCTAGTTCTTCGTATCCACCTTTGGTTACGCCGTATCTTTAGCAAGCATAAAGATATTGTTTTTTGTTGGGTCCCTGGTCATGTTGACGTACAGGGCAATGAACAGGCAGACACTGCTGCGCGGTCAGCAGTACATGACCTTCCAGTTTCATATAGAGGTGTTCCTTTCACGGACTATTTTGCGGTCATTGCTACCCACCTTCGCACCCGTTGGCAACAACGCTGGTCTGACCTGCTGAATAACAAACTTCATTCTATTAAACCGGTTATAGGTTTCTGGCCTTCTTCTTGTCACCAATGTCGAGGTTGGGAGACTACTCTCTCCCGTCTTCGCATCGGCCACACTCGTCTTACTCACGGGTATCTCATGGAGAGGCTCCCTGCCCCTCTCTGTGAGCATTGTCAGGTTCCAGTGTCTGTTCGACATATCCTGTTGGACTGCCCACTCTATCAACGAGCACGCAGAATTTACCTCCAACGACGTCTTCGCTCTGCGTCCCTTTCTTTACCTTCCCTTCTTGCAGATGGACCCTCCTTTAATCCTGACTCTCTCATTGACTTTTTGACAGAAACTGACTTACTACACATACTCTGAAGATTATACCTCTAGCACCTCCCTCAGTCCCTTCTACCTCGATCTCTTGCTACCCTCCACCCCGGCACTATCCACCGTCATCTTGCACTCCATACCCTACTAATAGTCCATCTCCCTCTTACAACCCACTCTCCCTGCATCCTACAATAACCTGCAGCGCTGTATAACTCCTGTGGTTTAGCGCTTCTATTTGATTATAATAATAATACACTATTTATAAAAAACACTTAATGCGAGTACAAACACTTGATTACACTCTGAAAAAGGTGTGAATTCGCTTTTGATCAATGAGATGTTTTAATCTATTGTTTATCCATTTTGGATCATTTTTGGTTGATCTAATTTCCCTACTTGGAACATAAGTTTTCTAGACAGCTAGAACTATGCTCTTAAAAACGTCATATTGGCAACCATCACCACCTACCTAACCCATAGTCAGGTCATTCCAGTTCAACCCACCCAGGTAATTTCCGTGTTCCATGAAATCGGTCAAGTGGAAGTCTGGGACAGACTTGATTGCAGTTATTTGGGTAATTCAATGACATGTTGAAACTAAGTGATTTGTGTTCGCTTTTCCCAAGCTCATCATTAACCTCAAGATTATTAACTAGTGATTCTTTATTCACAAACGGTTTTAAAAAGCAATCCTGAGTCGTATCAAGAAAGTTACTAGACTCAAGATTTCCTGTCACATTGTTCCAATCAATTTGCCTAAAGTTAAAATCTCCCATTAACACAACATTTTCATATCTAGTCGCCTTGTGAATTTCGTCCCATAGCAGCTTACTGCACTCCATATCAAGATTTGAGGGCCTATAAATCATACACAAACAGATTCTGTGTCCGATGCTTCTAATCTTATATCTTGTCAACACAATTTAAATTATCTCTGACATACATCGCCACTCCACCACCCTTCTTGTTGACCCTATCAGTGTGGAAAAGTTTATAATATAATAATATATCTATTTACTACAAGAATATGTACATGGTATACAGGCCTAGCTGACATCAATGCTATACAGTGGACCCTCGGAAATCGAACACTCCCAACTCGCCCTTTTATGTAAGTTTATTATTGTAAGTGCTTTTATAGGTGTATGTTTGGGGGTCTGAAACTGTCTAATCTAATTTACATCATTCCTTTTGGGAATAAATTCGTTTGGTAACAGCACTTGAACAGCATTCTGGAATGAAGAATGTCCGATTTCCGGGGGTCCACTGTACTACTATATAGAAAGGCACTTGTTATGCTGAGCATTTCGGGCAAATTAGGTCAGTTTTGTCCCAGGATGCGACCCACACCCAGGTACCCATTTTAAACTGATGGGTGAACAGGGACAGAGACAGCAGGTGTCTTATGGAAACACGTCCCTAATGCATGTGGCATTCAGAAGACATTTCATCTTTCAGGATGAACCAGGTCTCCGTTATAACAATAATATCTATATTACCTGCACACACAAGTAATCTTAGCTCATCTATCTTATTTCTTAGACTCCTACTATTAGTATAGTAAACCTTAAGGGAGCTAATAACTTTGTGCCCTCTACTGTCTCTGTTGATCAGATGTTTTGCCTTTACTAGCAACTTTATTTTGAATATTGTTTATTAAACATATCTAAAAGGTATCCTGGTAATATCTGCTGTTTTTAACCCTCGTACTGCTGCTTTATTGTTTCCCACACACACTCATACCTCTATTATCAAATATTTTAAAGTCCTAGACAAGTCAGTAATGGCCCACTCAATCGAGTTGGCAAATGCAAGCACTCTGGCCCCTGAGAGACGTACCCCATCCCTTGCATTCATATCATGTTTGTCATAAAATTTGTCCCAGTTATCATTGGATATAATTGCAAGTTCCTTGCAGTACCTGTCTAGCCAGCAATTTACACCAATTGCCCTAGACATCCATTTATTGCCCACTTTCCTTCTAGGCAAGATGCTACATATGACTAGGATCCCTCACTTAGACCTAATTGCAATGTAGGGTTGTCAGTTAGCAGTTTGAGAATAACACAAAAAGAACTTCAATTGAACTTTATTGACACCAGTCAGTCCATCTATCATCATTCCATCATGCAGAGAAGCCACATCTCTATGGTGCATCCAACAAATACCGCCCACCTCCAGCTGTGCTATAAATATCTTTGGCAGGTTAAATCACCACCATCAGATGTAGACCAAACGAAATGTAAACTTTGCCAGATGGACTATTGTCACACCCTGCGTCATTATGTACTGGAGTGCAGAAAAATTAATGAATTTAGAGACAACTCACTTAGAAATGTTCAAGAAATGGCAAAGTATTTAATCCACAGTCGTATATTACAGACCATTCTGGAGAAATACAGACTTTGTTCACTGTAAATAAAGCATTACCACATGTGTTTGCTTGTGTGTATATGTTTGTATGCTCGTGTGCATGTATGTGTGTGTGTCTGTGTCTGTGTGTGTGCCCTCGTGTGTGTGTGTGCGCACGCTCGCTCGTAAGTGTGCATGCTCATGTGGGTGCATGACCCACTTAATTTGTAATTATAAGCTCATTACTTTGTAATTTGTTCATGATTGTAACCATGTAAAGGAGTGTAGATGGCTCATTACCTTTGTAACTTCCCATGAATGTGACCAGATCTACCTGGAGTTCATTACCTTTATAACTAGTTCTGCTATCATAACTTTGGGGTCCAGTCCCTGGACCCATTATGTACCTCTGTAATCTTTTAACTACCGCCCACAGGATTGGTATGGGGTGCATAATAAAGATGTTAAACTAAGACAGATAATGGGCTTGTTCCCATTACCTGACAAAATATTATCCAATCTACTGACTATGTCATCAACACCAGCTCCTGGGAAGCACACCCTCTGTCTGACCTTCCTATCTCTATTACAGAAAGCACTGTATATATCTCTTACCTGAGAGTCTCCCACAATCAGGAGCTTGGACCTTGGGTACTTCATCCCTCATTATAGGGTTACATTAACAACTCTGTATAATTTCAGCGTGTGTTACTGGTACTTGATATATTAATAATGATCCTTTCTCTACTGTGTGACACATTGCTATAGTCTCTCAGGATGGAAAAGATGTATCCATTATTATTATATTGTTAATTGTTTTATGGACCTATTGAAAAGCACAATTCATATGGTAGTAATGTTATTATTAACAAACACATACACTAATTACTTCCATAATGAAATACACATATTCCTGCCTCACTAATTGCATATAATAATCCTATCATATCCGTTAAGATAATTGGTAAAAATACCTTTGGTAGATATATTTAGAAAACGCTATTTTTTTCAAAAAACGTTAATAAGTATAACGTTACACATTTATTTGTTTTCCAGGTGGTTCGCCAAGTTCAGTTTTGCAGGAAACGGACGTAACAATATTTCCATCTACAAAATGTGTAGAGAGTTACTCGACGCTACAGGAATACTCGAGTGCCTGGCCTCAGAGTATAAAGGAAGAGACAGTTTGTGCCGGAGACCCAAAAGGAGGAAAAGATGCTTGTCAGGTAAAGCCATGTTTAGTATTAACTGGTGTGTACTCACCTATTTGTACTCACCTATTTGTGGTTGCAGGGATCGATTCATAGCTCCTGACCCCACCTCTTCACTGATTGCTACTAGGTCTTCTCTCTCCCTGCTCCATGAGCTTTATCAAACCTCGTCTTAAAACTATGTATGGTTCCTGCCTCCACTACATCACTTTCTAGGCTATTCCAATTCCTGACAACTCTATGACTGAAGAAATACTTCTTAACATCCCTTTGACTCATAGGAGTCTTCAACTTTCAATTGTGACCCCTTGTTTCTGTGTCCCCTCTCTGGAACATCTCTGTCCACCTGATCTATTCCTCGCAGTATTTTATATGTCGTTATCATGTCTTCTCTAACCCTCCTGTCCTCTAGTGTCGTCAGGCCGATTTCCCTTAACCTTTCTTCGTAGGACAATCCCCTTAGCTCTGGGACTAGTCTTGTTGCAAACCCTTGCACTTTCTCTAATTTCTTGACGTACTTGACCAGGTGTGGGTTCCAACCTGGTGCTGCATACTCCAGTATGAGCCTGACGTATATGGTGTACAGAGTCTTGAACGATTCCTTAGTGAGGTATTGGAACGCTATTCTTAGGTTTGCCAGCCGCCTGTATGCTGCAGCAGTTATCTGATTGATGTGTGCCTCAGGAGATGTGCTCGGTATTATACTCACCCCAAGATCTTTTTCCTTGAGTGAAGTTTGCAGTCTTTGGCCACCTAGACTATACTCTGTCTGCGGTCTTCTTTGCCCTTCCCCAATCTTCATGACTTTACATTTGGCAGGGTTAAATTCAAGGAGCCAGTTACTGGACCAGGCTTGTAGCTTTGTCCAGGTCTCTTTGTAGTCCTACCTGATCCTCGACTGATTTAATTCTTCTCATTAACTTCACATCATCTGCAAACAGGGACACTTCTCAGTCTATCCCTTCCGTTATGTCATTCACATATACCAAAAACAGCACAGGTCCTAGGACTGGCTCCTTTGGAACCCCACTCGTCACAGGTGCCCACTTTGACACCTCGTCACGTACCATGACTCGTTGTTGCCTCCCTGTCAGGCATTCTCTGATCCATTGCAGTGCCTTTCCTGTTATGTGTGCCTGATCCTCTAGCTTTTGCATTAACCTCTTGTGAGGAACTGTGACGAACGCCTTCTTGCAGTCCAAGAAAATGCAGTCTATCCATCCCTCTCTCTCGTGTCTTACTTCTGTTACCTTGTCATAAAACTCGAGTAGGTTTGTGACACAGGATTTTCCTTCCCTGAAACCGTGCTGGTTGTCGTTTATAAGCTTGTGTCTTTCTAGGTGCTCCACCACTCTCCTCCTGATGATCTTCTCCATGACTTTGCATACTATACACGTCAGTGACACAGGTCTGTAGTTTAATGCCTCGTGTCTGTCTCCTTTCTTAAAAATTGGGACTACATTTACCATCTTCCACGCCTCAGGTAGTTGCCCAGTTTCAATGGATGTGTTGAAGATTTTTGTTAGTGGCACACTTAACATCTATGCTCCCTCTCTAAGGACCCACGGAGATATGTTGTCTGGTAACAACGCTTTTGAGGTATCGAGTTCACATAGCAGCTTCTTCACCACTTCCTCGATTTTATGTATTTATGTTTATATATCCTGCTTTGTTTTTAAGGGTGTTGATTATGAGCGAGACTTCAATTGGGTTGGTAGGAGCTAGGAATAGTGTATTAGGGTAGGTGTTGGTGAGGTAGTCTGTTGGACGGGTGTTCGAGCTTGGGATTTTACTCGCTAGATTCTTTCCTATGGTGGAGAAGAAAACATTAAGTCTGTTTGCTGTCTCAATTGGTGAGAGTAGGGTTTCATCTGTTTTTGATAATTTGATGGTTTTGTTCTTGGATATCTTTTTATTTCCTAGAATTGCAGATAGGGTAGTTGAACAGTCTTGGGCCCCTTACACTTATTTTGTTGTCTCTTATCGTGCTAGTGGCGATAATACTTTTCATTGGGGGGATGTTGCATCGTCTGCCGAGTCTTTTGCTTTCATAGGGAGTGATTTTCGTGCACAAGTTTGGTACTAATCCCTCTAGGATTTCCCAAGTGTATATAATAATGTATCTCTCCCGCCTGCGTTCTAGGGAGTACAGGTTGAGGAACTTCTAGTGTTCCCAGTGATTGAGGTAACCAATGTGCATCCCTTCCAATTGCTCATTCAAAAAAACTTAAAGAAGAATACGGAAATATCAAAATGATCTTGCACAAGCTTTGCCACCATGATCACAAGATGTCTACTTGTGTTGACGTGAAGATTGTAAACTTCTTGTTTGCTTCATCTTAAAAATAATTTCAATACTATTTGTAAGTTAGCCCTAACTGATCAATGCATTTTTCACATCTTTTATGTTTTTCAATTGGATATCAAATTTATCAGAAATCAGAGACTAGAGCCAATCAAGCAAAACCGATAACATATTCGGAATCAACAGCAAGAATTTACCCTAAAATCGGTGTGATATCATTGGTCAGCAAATGAGTGTGACAGTGTTATTTCCTTTCGGGTTTCACACACGAAGACTAACGATATCACAATAATAATTTTTTTTTATAGTTGGCCTGAAGAAAATAAATTATGTAATATTACAGTCACTAGGGATATGGTAATCATACAGGAAGACCGATTAAAGCAAAATAAATCCCCAGGCCCTGTTGAACTTTTTTCAAAGGGTTCTTAAAGAACGCAAAATGGAACTTTGTGAACGATTAACTAACATTTTTAATACATCCCTTCAAACAAGTGTAGTGTCTGGTATGTGGAAGATGACTAATGTAATTTCTATTTTTAAAGAAGAGGATAAGTCATTACCTTTAAATTGCAGCCCAATAAGCCGATATCGATTGTAGGCAAATTTATAGTCATTTATAGCTGATATATGAAGCCATATTGATAAAAATAATTTCATCTACATACTCAGCAAAGATTAACGGGGGACCGTTCCTGTCTCACTAATTTACTTTATTAAAGCATGAGGCTGTTGATCATGATAAAGAATTCGACATTATTTATTTAGATTTTATTAATGCTTTTGACAGAATGCCACACAAAAGACTGTTAAAGAATGTGGCAGCTCAGCACTGTGAAAAAAGTGTTGCCAGTCATGGAAACAAAGCTCACCGACATGAAGCAGAGACGGTGCATAAATGGGGGAAAATCTGAATGGGGATCTGTAACAAGCAGCGTTCCATAGGGATCAGTTTTAGACCTATAGCTGTTCATAATATATATTAATGACCTTGACAGGGGAATTACTAGTTGAGTATACCTGGTAGGATAGCAGATGAACAAGGGGGCTTTAGGAAGGGTAGGGGGTGTGTAGACTAAGTGTTTGCAGTGAAACATATAGGTGAACAGTATTTGGATAAGGGTAAAGAGGTGTTTGTGGCATTTATTCAGTTTGAAAAGGCATATGATTGGGAGGATAGGGGGGCAATGTGGCAGATGTTGCAAATGTATGGAATAAGAGGTAGGTTATTGAAAGCGGTGAAAAGTTTTTACGGGGATAGTGAGGCTCAGGTTAGAGTGTGTAGGCAAGAGGGAGATTATTTCCCAGTAAAAGTAGGCCTTAGACAGGGAAGTGTGATGTCACCATGGTTGTTCAATATATTTATAGATAAGGTTGTAAGAGAAGTGAATGCTCGGGTGCTTGCAAGAGGTGTGGGGTTAAAAGATAAAGACTCTAATACAAAGTAGGAGTTGTCACAGTTGCTCTTTGCTAATGATACTGTGCTTTTGGGGGATTCTGAAGAGAAGTTGCAGAGGTTGGTGGATGAGTTTTGTAGGGTATGCAAAAGAAGGAAATTAAAAGTGACTATAGAAAAGAGTAAGGTGATGAGGATAAACAAAAATTAGATAACGGAAGATTGGATATCGGATTGGATGGAGAGAGTATGGAGGAGGTGAATGTGTTCAGATATTTGGGAGTGGACGTGTCAGCAGATGGGTATATGAAGGATGAGGTGAATTATAGAATTAACGAGGGAAAAAAGGTGAGTGGTGCACTGAGGAGCTTGTGGAGACAGAGAACTTTATTCCTGAAAGCAAAGAGCGGAATGTATGAGAGTATAGTTATACCAACACTCTTGTATGGGTGTGAGACATGGGTTGTGAATGTTGCAACAAGGAGAAGGCTGGAGGCAGTGGAGATGTCATGTCTGAGGTCAATGTGTGGTGTGAATATAATGCAAAGAATCCGTAGTTTGGAGATTAGGAGGTGTGGAATTACCAAAACTGTTATTCAGAGGGCTGAGGAGGGGTTATTGAGATGGTTTGGACACGTAGAGAGGATGGAACAAAATAGAATGACTTCGAGAGTGTATAAATCTGTAGTGGAGGTAAGGCGGGGAAGGGGTCGGCCTAGAAAAGGTTGGAGGGAGGGGGTAAAGGAGGTTTTGTGAGCGAGGGGCTTGGACATCCAGCAAGCGTGCGTGAGCATGTTAGATAGGAGCGAATGGAGACAAATGGTTTTTAGGACTTGATGTGCTGCTGGAGTGTAAATAAGGTAACATTAATGAAGGGTTTCAAGAAAACCGGCAGGCCGGACTTGATTCTTGGAGATGGGAAGTACAGTGCCGGCACTCTGAAGGAGGGGTGTTAGTGTTACAGTTTTGTAGCTGTAGTGTAAGCACGCCTCTGGCAAGACAGTGAAGGAGTGAATGATGATGAATTTTTTTCTTTGTCGGGCCACCCTGCCTTGGTGGGAAAGGGCCTATGTGTTAATAAAAAAAATATGAGCAAATTCGCTGATGACACGAAAATAAACAGGATAATTGATCCAGAGGAAGATGTCAACTTCAGGAGGATTTAGACAATCTCTATGTAGTGGCCAGAGAAGTGGCAGATGCAGTTCAATGTAGATAAATACAAAGTCCTGAAGCTCGGGAATGTCCACAACCCTTGTCATTATAAATTAAATAATGTAGAACTTGACCATACAGAATGCGGAAAAGTCTTGGGGTTTATGGTAAGCAGCAACCTGAAACTAAGACAGCAATACTTAAGCGTTCATAATAAGACAGATTACTGGGATTTAATTCAAGAAGTATAAGCAATAGAAGTTCAGAAGTTATACTACAACTCTACACATCATTACTAAGGCCTCACTTAGATTATGCAGCTCAGTTCTAGAATGGATATAAATTCGTTAGAAAACATTCACTTAAGAATGACTAAATTAATCCATTGCGTAAGAAATTTTCCTTTCGATGAGAGACTGAAATCCCTTACATTACATTCTCCTGTAAAACGAAGAATGAGGTCAGACATGATTGAAGTTTATAAGTGGAAGATAGACATTAACAAAGGAGATATAAATAAGGTCCTGAGGATATCCCTCCAAGAAAGAATAATGGATTCAAATTGGATAAGTTTAGATTTGGAAAGGATATAAGATCGTATTGGTAGTCAGACCTACTAGGCAGACTGGAAGAGTCTGCCTAGTAGGGCTATTGAAGCTAAAACCTTGCGTAACTTCAAATTTATTTTAGATGAGAGGGGTTGGATTTAAGTGGGAATTGCACTTGAGTTAATAGGGCTATCACAGCTTACTGCTGGGATAGCACTGAAAATAGGTTGAGCAAATGTTTTTGTTAGTTGGTTTGGGCTTCAGAAGGACTTGCCAAGTATAAGCCAGTAGGCCTGCTGCAGTGTTCCTCCTTTCTTATGTTGTTGTTCTTCTTCTTCTTTCAACAAAACGACAGTAACCCACTCAGGCAGAGTGGCCCAAAAATAAAAACAAAAGTTTCTCTCTTTAACTTTAGTAATGTGTACAGAAGGGGTTACTAGCATCTTGCTTCCGGCATGTTAGTCGTCCTATGTTCTTATATGTAAGTAAGTAAGTTTATTCAGGTAATCACAAATTCAGTTACATAGATTATCATACATAGCAGCATATGTGTAGAGAACCTAGGATAACCAAAAAAAGTTAGTGACTATTTCCATTGGGGTCTTTTTGATACCTTAATATTATACACTGCAGGAGATATATGTTATTGTACAATAAAGGATATATACTAGGAATAAGGTAAAAAGAGTTATTTGCATTTACATGTATTTTTTATTTTTATTAACACATCGGTCGATTACCACCAAGGTAGGGTGGCCCGAAAAAGAAATTTTTTCATCATCATTCACTCCATCACTGTCTTGCCAGAGGGATGCTTTACACTACAGTTATAAAACTGCAACATTAACGCCCCTCCTTCAGAGTGCAGACACTGTACTTCCCATCTCCAGGACTCAAGTCCGGCCTTCCGGTTTTCCTGAATCCCTTCATATATGTTACTTTGCTCACACTCCAACAGCACGTCAAGTATTAAAAACCATTTGTCTCCATTCACTCCTATCAAATACGCTCACACATGCTTGCTGGAAGTCCAAGCCCCTCGCATACAAAAGCTCCTTTACCCCCTCCCTCCAACCTTTCTTAGGCCGACCCCTTCACTACAGATTTATACACTCTCGAAGTTATTCTGTCTCGTTCCATCCTCTCTACATGTCCGAACCACCTCAACAACCCCTCCTCAGCTCTCTGGATAATAGTTTTGGTAATCCCGCACCTCCTCATAATAGCTAAAAAATAAAATCATTCACCTCCCTTTCTGTCACTACATTCGTTAGGTACTTTTAGGCTCTCTTCTTGAACTGGCGCATGCTATGACTGGCTTTGACATGTGCAGGCAATCTGTTCCATTCCTTTATTGCTGTACAATAAAAGGTGTTTGAAGCCTGGCCACTGACTGTGGCTACTACAAAGTTGTGCTCTCTCCCCCTAGTACTATGACTGCTTTGGTTCCCAGCTTTGACAAAATTGGCAGCAAGATATTCTGGACACTGTTTGTGAGCAATTTTATAAACTTGATTTAACTTAAGTTGTTTTACTCTGTCTTCAATATTCAGCATATGGAAGAAATCCCAGTAAAACGCATAATTACAAATAAGTAAAAAAAACTACAATGAAAACAGGAAATAAATCCTGAGCACTTTCACATACATCTTCAGAGGAATAGGAAGAAGAAGCAAGAGAAGAACATTTTAAACGTTAAACACTGAGGTGACAACACCTCACTCAGAGGTGACAACACCTCACACAAACCTGCTTTGCACATACATTTGTCGACAATAAAGTTAAGTTTCTTGTATGACATTGAACACACTCTGTACTTTTGTGAAAAACATTTTGACCTTTAAGATTATGAACAATATTCTGAACTATAAAATTGTTCAGTTTATAGATACCAGAACTTAAATTTTAAGCATGTACATCGCGCTTAATAAGAGATGATTCCACAATATTTCGTTGAACTGTAGAAATACAGGGAAGTAATTCTACGGCATTAGTTCAGTAGGAACAAATACCTATCTCTCTCACATGCATGAACAAAACACTGATCTCTTGTCCAGTAGTTATTGGATATTTATATTGTTAACACTGGTCTCTTGTCCAGTAGTTATTGGATATTTATTTTGCTAACACTGGTCTCTTGACCAGTAGTTATTGGATATTTATATTGTTTACACTGGTCTCCTGTCCAGTAGTTATTGGATATTTATATTGTTTACACTGGTCTCGCGAGACCAGTTTTACAAGGGATGGTCAAGACACAACCCAAAAATTTCTTGGGATAATTTTTAATTAATTTTCTTTTACATTAATGTCATATTTAAAGACAACTTTAACAAGAGCTTGTAGGAGGTGAGAGAGATTTTCATTATATTTGTTGATATTGTAAATTAGAAGTAATTTAGTAGATTTTTCTAATTTCCTCGTCATAGAATGTAAGGTTACAAGTCCTAAGAGCTCTCTGAAACATAAAAGTAAACACATTAAACATAATGTGTTTTTGGTGATTTGAATAGTAATGTATGTATAAACATATCATGTTAAAGAGGCTTTTGGTCTGAGGAACTGGTCCTTTCAGTTTTCTCCCTCCGACAGGAACTAATTACCCCCTACTCCCCATTTTCTACCCCATCCGTCCCATCCTTCCTTTCCCCTCCCTGCCCTTTCCCCATCCCTCCCCTCTCATTCCTTTCCTGCTTTTTGCCTTTGCGGTCTTTCCCTATGAAATTCTAGCTCCTAGTTTGGGGAAAGGGTGTAGTCATACGTCCCCTTCCGTTAAGGTAGTTTGATGTGGTGTTTGACGTGGAATCTGGATCATCCCAAGATGTGCCAATACTCCTGAGTTCCGAGGGGTGACTAAGGGTATCCTTCGGTTGACTGGTGTATCTCTAGAGGCTGCCTGTCGGTTCTGGGAGGGGGTGGCTGAAGGAGGTATGCCTTATAGTGAATTTCAAGCTGCCTTCTCTTCTGTCTGCCGAGGTGGCTCGGTGGATGTGAGGTTGCTATCCTGGATTGCTGGTTTATCGGCATGATGGGTAGGGTATGGCACATGTTCCATGCCGCATCTACACTGATGAATGCACTGAGGGCCCTCTTGGGCGTGAATGGGGATATACGATTCCTTTCATTCCTCCTGGGAGCTATCCCCCCACATTTCTCCACCAGTTTTCTCCCCCACGACCTTTCCTGCAACACCCCTTACAGACCTGGCATGCCTTCGTGCCATTCTTCGGACCTCTCTTCCAACCCGGTACTTTCTACGGGTCTGGTACCTGGATTTACACCAAACCTTTAGCTACCTCTGACCGGGTGACTTTTAGTATGATTCCCGGCTTCTCTACATACAGTGCATCGATTTTTGGACTCAGGACAGTCCCTCTCTAATCTTCCATGCAAACATACTCGACCTGTCAGCAATGACCCTACCTCAGTTTCCTCTCATGCTTGTAAGAAACGTCCGGCTAAGCAATTCCTTCCTACTATCTTGTCGACAGCGGCATCAACAAGGCACTCCTTCATGCTGGGCAGAACATTTTCTTCCACGTTCCTAAAAGTGGCATACTCGTTGCCACAGTTCAAAATGCAGAGCAGGCACACAATCTCCCTAAATTCTTGCTGTGGATTTATTGAACTTCCACATACGATCATCCAATGGTACTTTCTCGCGTGTAATGACGACATTCTGGAGCAACTTTAGCTCCAGATTCTTCCGATCATTAAAGTTGACACTTACATACTCCCTGCCCACGAGGAAAGGCAAAATAGTGATGCAAACTTTTGACAGCCGTGAAGTGCCATCATCTGTTTACATAGCGGGACAACGACTACAAGTGAGGGAGGTAATCCCTACCACACAACAATTTCGAAAATGCTGGCGCTGCGGCCACCCAGCGAAATATTGCAGGTCAGAGGTAAAATTCCCTGTCTGTGTTACTGCTGACCATAGCAGTCCATCCTGCAAGCACCCTCCCTCTTGCCTTAACTGCAAAGAGGCACATCAGGCCTATTCTCGTCATTGCCTGATTTTCTTAAGAGAAAGGGAGATCTATTGTCTTAAAGACAAAGAGGGCTTCTCTTAAACCAAACCATGGTAGTTTCCCATCTTCTCCTCCAAGGAAGTCTTCCATGGCTCTCTTATTCCAGGGTCGCTTGACGTCCCCAGACTTCGGTGGTGTCTGATTTCACAATTGCCTCTGTGCCCCTTCTGCAGTCCACTCATTGTCCAACCACTTTTCGGTCCTGGGCTCTGAGGTTCATTATCTATTACCTTCATACTTACATTTTTCAACGTCTACGAGCCCCCTCCAATCTAAATCAACGCCACAAATCACTTTTTCTCCAAAGTTTACATCTACATTTACCTCCAAACCTCCTTCATCCCCCTAACCACATAACTTTCCCAATCTCTATGCCTTGAGATTCATCTGATACTGTTGTGGAGGTTCATGCACTCTTGAGTACAGTTGCTCCCTTGCCTGTCCCTCCAAAAAAATCTGACTGGTAAGACACCTCTACCCCTTCTTTGGTGTCTTCTCCCTCCACCGCCAAGCTCTCTTCGTTTCTTTCTCATCTGAGAGGAGCTTACGACGACGTTTCGGCCCGACTTGGACCATTTACAAAGTCACACTAACACACAGAACAGGTGGAAGGAGTATTTATAGGCAGGCAGACAGGGGGAGGGTACAAGAGAGTGGGGTAATAATGGAGGTAGTAGTGGAAGTGGTAGTAGTAGTAGTGGAGACAGTCATATTCTAGGAAAGGAGCACTGTAAAGAAGCTGGCGACCCGCATGGGTTGGACGAGAACACAGAGGGAGGAAAAGACGAATAAAATAAAGGACAAATACGAGACAAAAGAAAAGAAAGAAAAGAAAACCCATAGGAGAAAAAGGAGAAGGGGAAGAGATGAAAGGGAAAGGAATCAGGTGAAGTCACGGGTGTTCTGAAGTTTGGAGCATTTAACAATGTAATGGAGAGGAAAGCATCAACAGAGACAAAGCCAGGGCTAAGATTCATACAGGGAAAGTTGTGTATAAGGGAGAATTCAACCAGACGGCGACTATGAAAGTTGGACGTAGGGTAGACAGTTTTAGCAGAAGACCAATCAATAGGATGACTGTGATCTCTGACATGACAGAAAAGAGCATTATTAGTGTCGGCCTAACACTATTTTTTGTGCTCCCTAAGTCTGTCAGAAAGAGATCGGCCAGTTTCTCCGAAGTACTGAAGAGGACAGGAGGAGCAAGAAATAGAGTAAACACCAGGAGAATCTGTGGAGGGAGGGGAGGTATGAACTAGATTAGTGCGAAGAGTGTTAGTCTGACGAAAGGTAAGTTTGATGTCTAAGGAACGGAAAGAGTTGCTGAGATTAGAGAGACCAGAGATGTAGGGAAGGCAGAGGACTGGAGAGTTTTCAGGAGTAGAGGGTTTAGGAGAGAAGAAAGTCCGTTTGGCACGAGAGAAAGCAGAGTCTATGAAATGGGAAGGGTAGCCCAGGCGGGAAAATGAATTATGAAGAGTGGAAATTTCTGCTTCAAGGAACTGAGGATCACAGATGCGGAGAGCACGGAGAAAGAGGGAGATAAGAACACTTTTCTTGACAGAGGAGGCATGATAAGAGAAGTAATGAATGTACATGCCACCGTGCATAGGCTTGCGGTACACGGAGAAGGCAAAAGCTGTCGCCGTCTGGTTGAATCCTCCCTTATACACAACTTTCCCTGTATGAATCTTAGCCCTGGCTTTGTCTCTGTTGATGCTTTCCTCCCATTACATTGTTAAATGCTCCAAACTTCAGAACACCTGTGACTTAACCTGATTCCTTCCCCTTTCATCTCTTCCCCCTTCTTCTTTTTCTCCTATGGATTTTCTTTTCTTTCTTTTCTTTTGCCTCGTATTTGTTCTTCTTTATTTTATTCGTCTTTTCCTCCCTCTGTGTTCTCGTCCAACCCATGCGGGTCGCCAGCTTCTTTGCAGTGCTCCTTTCCTAGAATATGACTGTCTCCACTACTACTACTACCACTTCCACTACTACCTCCATTACAACCCCACTCTCTTGTACCCTCCCCCTGTCTGCCTGCCTATAAATACCCCTTCCACCTGTTCTGTGTGTTAGTGTGACTTTGTAAATGGTCCAAGTCGGGCCGAAACGTCGTCGTAAGCTCCTCTCTTTTATATGTGCGGGTTGTGTGTATTGTTCCAGTCACGGTATTGTGCCTTTTTTGTTATTTATTGAAGCTATCTCCGCGTTTATCGAGGAGAAAACACCTATGATGGACACCGGTCCTTCCCTCCTCGACACTTCACATTCTCACCTTCCTCGCCTTTCTTCACATCACCTTTCTTCAAACCATCAAAATACTTCACTCCTTACTAGATTCTCAATGCTTATGCATGTTTACTTTGCTGACCTTCCTCAACCGTCGACACTTGCAAAATGTTACTGTAACGCTCTCTTGCCGGATCATGGCTTATTTGCAGTGGAATATTCGAGGGCTCAGGGATAATCTGGGTGAGCTTCATGTGTTGTTCTTCCAGTTTTCTTGTCTGTGTCTGTTTGCAAGAACCAAATTTGCACTCTGCTGTTTTCCGTCCAATTTCGGGCTATATCTTATTGCATTCATCGGATCATTTTCCCAGTTGGATTTTTAATGCAAGTGGACTACTCGTGCGCCAAGGTATACTGCATTCACGGGTCCTTGTCCATACTTCGCTGCATTACATTACAACCAACATCTATTTAGACAAGTGGTATACAGTCTGCTCTTTATATCTTTCTCCTCAGCCATCATCTATTCCATATATGGCATCTCTGATTTCTTCCCTACCTCCTCATCCTCATATTAGAAGATTTTAATGCTCATCATTTCCTCTGGGGAGAGTCTCACTGTGACTCGTGGCGATCAGTTAGAGACTCTTCTCACTTCTCTTCCCCTACATGATTTAAATACAGGTAGTCTCACTCATTTCGACACTCGCACTCATACTCACTCCTCACCTGTCGAGACCCTATATGCAGAGGCGATTATTCCATCCTTGAACGATCGCCGTGATGTTCATTGCCTCCGTTATTTTCTCCGCTTTCATGACTTTCACGACCCTTATACATACAGGATAGTAACGGACATAAGGAGAGGTCCATTATTTGTTCACCGGTGTCATGTTTACAGCAGTATTATCGGACAGTGTTGTGTGAGGTTATTTTCACAGGTGAACTGTATGCAGTTCTTATTGCAGTTATCAGTATTGCTTCCAGACCTACCTCAACATTTGTGGTCGTCTCAGACAACTTTACTGCTTTACAAGTTATCATAAAATTTAATTTGCCTCATCCCCTAGTTCTTCGTATACAACTTTAGTTGCGCCGCATTTCTAGTGAAAACATAGAAATTGTTTTCTGCTGGACCCCGGGTCATGGCAGACCTCTCCTGCATGGCCATCGGTACTAGACCTTCTAGTTTCATATAGTTATTCCATTCTCAGATTATTTTGCTGTAATCTCTAGCACATTCGCAACCGTTGGCATCAACATTGGTCTGAATTAATTCATAACAAATTCCACTGTTATCAAGCCAAGTTTAAGATCCTGGTCTTCTTATCATAAATGCCATGGTTTTGAGACAACGCTTTACTGTCTTCCCATGAGACACACACGTCTCTCTCATGGGTATGTCATGGAGAGGCGCCCAGTTCCACTCTGTGCAAACTGTCAGGTTCCAATTTCGGTTTTACATGTTCTTTTGGAGTGTCTCGCTTACCAGCGAGGACGCAGAATTTACGTCTGACGTGGCCACCACTTTATCTTACCAGGACGCTGACGACCTCACCTTCGACACAGACTCCTTTGAGTTTTTGACAGAGACAGTTTATACTACCTCTAATTATACTTCCTTTATCACTCCTCACCTCCCTTATAAACACTACTACTGTTATACTCTTCACCCCTCGCTGATCTCTGATCAAGCATATTAAACCTTTTAGCACATCCTACCCTGCAGTGCTGTATGACTCTTACGGGTCTAGCGTTTGGTTATGATTATGATAATAATCTTCTATAATATGCACATTGAGCATATGATTAAAACCTCTCTCAGGAGACACTTATCATGTCTCCTAACAAATATTATTCTGAGATTATGTCGTCTGTTTTATATTTTATATTTAATGTTTCATTATATTTTTCCTTTAAGGTTTTCACAGTAATTTGAATATGATTTTATTAATTTACTTTCAGGTCATAATATTAAATTGCAGTTTTAAGGTAAATATTTATGCTTTGAATAACTAACTTTCTAACATCAAATAATTGTTCTAAATCAAGAGTAAGATTCACCATTACTTTAACACGAGTATGTTGCTAACGATGGTTGTAAATTAATTTAAAAGTTTTCCACCCACAACTGTGTATTATTCTGGAGGGATGAATATACTGATCATTCACATACCCATAAGATTCGTGTCAACTTTCATACACAATTGATGATTTATTATGTTAAAAAAGAATTCACTCATACGTGAATCTTTTTGTGAACTCTAGACATTTCTCCGGCAGATAGACATTTTTCCGGCAGATAGACATTTCTCCGGCAGATAGACACGGTAAAAGTCAGACGTAAATGAAAATCCTCGTGTGTGCTCCTACTTTCATTTTTTTTTTAAGATTTATATGAACTTTTATTTTTGTCAGGGTGACTCAGGTGGACCACTTGTTGACTTGCACTCAGCTGGGTACTACACCTTGGCTGCAGTTGTCTCTCGTGGGTATGGTTGTGGCCACAAGGACTACCCTGGACTCTACGTCAACCTTCGAAATCCTCCATATCTAGCCTGGATAAAAAAGGTCGCCTTCTAACATAAATCTCCTTATAAATATTCAAGGACAATAAACTGATAGGCTGGATCATTAGCTGGTACCTGCTTCTGGATCACTAGCTGGTACCTGCTTCTGGATCACTAGCTGATACCTGCTTCTGGATCACTAGCTGGTACCTGCTTCTGGATCACTAGCTGGTACCTGCATCTGGATCACTAGCTGGTACCTGCATCTGGATCACTAGCTGGTACCTGCATCTCTGGATCACTAGCTGGTGGTCACCTGCATCTGGATCACTAGCTGGTACCTGCTTCTGGATCACTAGCTGGTACCTGCTTCTTCTAATGTTTCTACGTAGGTTGTTAAACACAATCTGCTGAGACGAGATTTATTGAGGCTTCACACATGTGGAACAAATTAAATGTCTCAATAAAGCTCCTCTGTGAATTGAATCTTTTCCACTTGTTGGACCTTGCGCACTTGTTGGACCTTGCGCACTTGTTGGACCTTGCGCACTTGTTGGACCTTGCGCACTTGTTGGACCTTGCGCACTTGTTGGACCTTGCGCACTTGTTGGACCTTGCGCACTTGTTGGACCTTGCGCACTTGTTGGACTCTTGCGCACTTGTTGGACCTTGCGCACTTGTTGGACCTTGCGCACTTGTTGGACCTTGCGCACTTGTTGGACCTTGCGCACTTGTCTTCATAACGACCTGTCTTTAATTTTTTTTTAATTACGACAGTGAAGTAGATATTACCACTTTTTTGTTGACACAGTATCGAGTTTTGCTGTTTTGTCTTGTTTATTGCAAATTATTTGAAACCTGCAAAAACAAAGAAGAAGAAAAACGAGAGAGAAATAAAGCCTAATGAAAATGCTAATTATGTGTCTTACTTCCTGAGGTGTAACATTTTATCTTTTATTTTATATTAACATATCGTCCATTTCCCATAAAGGCAGGGTGACCCGAAAAAGAAGAAACACTTTCATCACCATTCACTCCATCACTGTTGTGTCAGAGGCGTGCCTACATGTAAGTACGATAAGGCACCTAAATTACTAAGAACGGTTGAAGGCCCTTAATTTGTATTCCCCGAAACGCAGGCGAGAGAGATACATGATAATATACACTTGGAAAATCCTAGAGGTTCTAGTACCAAACTTGCTCACGAAAATCACTCCCTATGAAAGCAAAAGACTCGGCAGGAGATGCAACATTCCCCCAAAGAAAAGCAGGGACGCCACGAGTACACTGAGAGACAACACAATAAGTGTCCGGGGCCCAAGACTGTTCAACTGCCTTTCAGCATACATTAGAGGGATTACCAGTACTTGACCAGCCGGGCTGTGGTTCGTACGTCAATTTGCGTGCTGCCAGCAGTAACAGCCTGGTTGATCAGACCCTGATCCACCACGAGGCCTGGTCTCAGACCGAGCCGCGGGGACGTTAACCCCGAAACCCTCTGCAGGTAAGCACTGCAGGGAAAACAAAAACAAATCAACACCCCTCCTTCAGAGCATAGGCATTGTACTTTTCACCTCTAGGACTTAAGTCTGACTAAGCAGTTTCCCCGAATCCCTTCATAAATGTTACCGTGTTCATGATCCAACAGCATGTCAAATCATAAAAACCATTGACCTCCACTAGCTCCTGTCTAACACAGGCATGCTTGCTGGAAGTCCAAGCCCCTCGCACACAAAAACTTATTTTATCCCCCTCCCTCCAACCTTTCTAAGGACGACCCCTACCCCGCTTTCCTTCTGCTTCAGATATAAACGCCCTCCAAGTAATTCTATTTTGTTCCAGTCTCTCTAAATGTCCAAGCTACCTCAACAAACCTTCCTCTGCCCTCTGGATAATATTTTCATAAACCCTGCACCTCCTTCAAATCTCCAAGTTACAGATTCTCTACATTGTAACCACACTGCACATTGCCTTCAGACACGATATTTCCACTGCCTCCAGCATTCTCCAAGGCACCCAGCTGAAGCTGGGTGCCTTGGATCAACGTCTAGCGTGAGCTGGATGCCAAGGTATTGGTCCAGTGTGGTACGGTCGGTAAAGCACTGCGTTCCTGTCACAAGGTTCGTAGGGTCGAGTCTCCGTCGGCCAGAGATCAGTGTTTGTGAATATTTCGCCTGCTCTTGCGAATTCCTAGCATTGTAAAAATCTCTAGTTGTGTCGATGCATGCAGGGGATGAGATGAAAAGCTGTAAGCCACCTGCCTGAAAGCTGGGTGCCTTGGATCAACGTCTAGCGTGAGCTGGATGCCAAGGTATTGGTCCAGTGTGGTACGGTCGGTAAAACACTGCGTTCCTGTCACAAGGTTCGTAGGGTCGAGTCTCCGTCGGCCAGAGATCAGTGTTTATATATATATATATATATATATATATATATATATATATATATATATATGACATAAGCCAACAGTATAAATTTGTCCCAGTGGGATCAGAGACCTTGGGATCATGGGAAAAAATGCAACACGTTTCCTTAAAGAACTAGGTTCCAGACTCATCGACACCACCAGGGACTCAAGGGCAGCCACTTTAATGTTCCAGCGCCTCAGCGTGGCCACCCAGAGGGGAAATGCATGCTGAATACTGGGCTCGCATCCGGCTTCGGAGGAGATGGAAGAGATTCATAATCTTCGATATATTGTACCAATGTATTCATGTTCATGTTTGTTTTCTGTCAATGTATTCTGTCTATTAATAAAGCACTTATATAATATATATATGGGGAGTGGTAGGAGAAGAAAATATTCAAACAGCTACGGGGAGAACCTCGAGTTTTCCCCGAGGTACGTTTATTGTCTTCTCTGAGGATGAGGGTCCCCAGCAAGTTCTAGAGGTGGTACCTCCCTATATATATATATATATATATATATATATATATATATATATATATATATATATATATATATATATATATATATATATATATATATTATTGCGAACCCAGAATGGGCCATTTATTATGTATATTTCCCCTTTCTTATAATTTTATAATGCTGATATTTTCGATAATAGCTAAATCGTTCATATCTTGCTTTATATTATTATTTTACTTAGCTGTATTATTAGGTAGGATGTAACATATACACTGTTGTGCTCTATGTTCGAGAGTGTTGAGTAGCTGCCCTGGAGTTGGCAAACTACCTCGCTAACAAGAGCTTCGCTTGTTATACTGCCGGCTTTCTGGAGTTGCTGCCTCTTTAAGGGGGGCTCCTTGACGAGGAAAAGAGGCTATCGGTCTGAGGAATTGGACCTTATGGTCTTCTTCCTCAGACCGAACCTAATTACCCCCCAATCCCCCCTTCCCTATCCCATCTCCTCCATCCTCCCTTTTTCCCTTTCCTCCTCTTCCTCCTCATCCCTCCCTTAGTTCCTTCCCAATTTTACCCTGGGAGCTTCTCTCCTCAGGCATTCTAGTTCCTAGGTATGGGGAAGGGTATCGTGGTCCATCCTATTCCGTTGAGGTCCTTGCCGGTGGTGTAGTTTGCCGTGGAATCTGGATCGCCTGGGGATGTCCCGATCCCTCTCCGGACACCCGGGGGGGTGGCCTTTTGGTATCTTTCGGGCGACGGGTGTATCTCTGGAGGCCACCTTTCGGATTCCAGGGGTGGTGACCGAAGGCGGTATGCTTTGTGGCGGATATCCGGCCGCCTTCTCTTTTGTCCGCCGAGATGGCTCGGTGGATGTGAGGTTGCTATCCCGGATTGAAGGGTAGGGTATGGCACGGGTTCCATGCAGCATCTGCACTACTTGCGGTGTTGAGGTCCTCTTGGGCGCGGAGGGGGATTTACGCTCCCTTTCATTCCTCCTAGGAGCTATTCCTCCACGTTCCCCCCTTTTTTTATTCTTTTTTTATTTTTATTTTCTTTTCTTCTTTCTTTTTTTTCTTAAAAATAAAAAGAAAGAAGTAACCTAACCATGGCTGACCCAATCCATGAACCCACTACCCCCGGGCCCCTTCCTGATACCGCACCCAGTACTGACCCTGCCTCGTTAACGGACAACTCTTTGGAAACCTCTCATGCCCCTGTACCTCTTGCTGGTGCCGGTTCATCACCTGCTTCAGGTGCCGAGGTTCTGACCCCTTTTGACATATCTGACCTTCGCTCTCCTCTGACCTTGATTCCGGCTTCTCCCTCGACGGTGTGGCAATTTTCGAATCACTCGCCCGTCTCACATCGGACCACCCCCGGTCCCACAATCAAACGACCAAGACCCACACATGACGATTCAACACTTCCTTCTCGTTCATCTCAGAAACGACCAGCTTGTCATG
>WNWK01028587.1:0-25228 GCA_009830355.1 Cherax destructor | reverse complement strand
TTTTTCCCTTAAATCAAAAAATGCTTCTCTACCTTTATCTAAATATTTTGTTCACATATATGCTTCACTGTAAACACTTGATCTACACACCCCCTCCCCACTCTAAAGCCTCCTTGCTCATCTGCAATCCTACTCTTTTGTCTTACCTCTAATTTTTTTTCAATAAAAACCCCTGCCATACACTTTACCTGGTATACTCGGGAAAACTTTTTCCCCTAAAATTTTTTCCCACTCTTTTTACCCCCCTTTCCCCTTTTATATAAAGGAACTATACATGCTCTCTGAACCCTTTTTTCCTTCCCCTCTTTCATACATTTATTAAAAAAAAATACCAACCACCCCAGCACTATACCCCCCTGCTTTTAACATTTCTGTCATGATTCCGTAAATTTCCCAGCTGCTTTACCCCCTTTCATTCTCGTTTCCTCACGCACCCCCCAACACTAAATCCTGCTCTTCTTCACCCCAAACGATTTGAACCTCCCGGGCCCAGTAAAATAAAATCCGCCCCCCCTCTTTTCATCGACATTTAAAAGTTCCTAAAAAATTTTCCCCCATTCCCAATACCTCAGCCCCCCATCTACTAACCCCCTACTCTGTTTTTAACTGACAAATCCTTTCCCTTTCCCCTAGGTTTTTTCTTACCTTGTTTATCTCACTCCAAAAATTTTCTTTTTTTTCAGAAAAATTTCTTTTTGACCTCCCCCATTCTTTCATCCGCTCTTCTTTGCACTCTCCCACTCTCTTCACCTTTCTTTTAACTCCCATATACTCTGCTCTTCTATTAACACTTCTGTTTTGTAAAAACCTCTCATAAACTCCCTTTTTTCTCTTTTATCACCCCCTTTTACTTCTTCATTCCACCACTCTTCCTCTTTCCCCCTGCCCCACCCTCCTATAATACAAATTTCCCCCACATTCTAATCTGCTTTTAAAAAAACTACCCAACTCTCTTAAACCCCCCACTACTCCTCTTGCACAAAATTTTCTGCCAATAGTTGCTTATATCCCCCTTTCTTGTCCCCTTAGTTTATCCCTTTTACCTCTCTCTTACTTGCTGTTGCCCCTTTTTTTTGTCCCCTCTATTTTACTCTAACTTGCTTTCCCCAAAAAATGATCTGAAAATTCCCCTTTCCTCTATAAAAATGACATCCTGAAGTTACGTATATTTTTCGTTCGAGAATGCTGTTCAAGTGCCATTACCAAACGAATATATCCCCATAAGAATAATGTAAAATAGACTAGTCCTTTTACACCCCCAAAAATATACTTACAAAAGCATTTAAAAAAATAAACTTACATAAAAGGGCAATTTTGGGGACCATCGTAACTCGAGGTACCACTGTATTGTGATTTCATCATTTTAAATTGTGCTAAATTGTAATACAGTGGACCCTTCCTCTTCGTCGATCTTTGTTTTCGTTGATTTCAGTTATCACCGACTTTTTTCGTCAAAATATTGCCTCTGTTTTCATTGCTCTCCTCAGTTTTCATTGTTGGTATGGTACCTGTCTGAGTGCCCCGCACGCACACAAAGCCCCCTCCACACATTCTCAAGCATTATCGTGTTGTTTCTCGGCGAGTGAAACATTATAATGCAAGATTGTACGAAACATTTCGTAATAATCCATTGTTTTTGGCACTTGTTTATTGTGTGTGACTGCTAAATAAGCCATCAAGGGCCCAAAGAAAGCTCCTAGTGCCAGTCCTTTGTTAAAGAAAGTGAGGAACACCATAGAATTAAAAAAAGAAATCATAGAAAAATATGATAGTGGCATACGTGTGGCCGACCTCGCCAGGATGTATGGGAAGCCCCCATCAACCATCAGTTCCATTGTGGCGAAGAAAAAAGAAATCGAGGAAGCTGATGTTGCGAAAGGGGTAAATGTGATAATGAAACAGAGATCACAAACAATTGAAGATATGGAGAAATTGTTGTTGGTGTGGATCAACCAAAAACAGTTAGCAGGAGATAGTATTGTGCAGTCGATAATTTGCGAAAAGGCAAGGCAGTTGCATGACGATCTCATAAAGAAAATGCCTGGAACGAGTGCTGATGTTAGTGAATTTAGGGCCAGCAAAGGCTGGTGATTGAAGGTGTTAAAGACACTGATAGTCATGGTAATAGTGGTAAGTGGCATACACAGTGTTGTAAGACATGGTGAGGCTGCCAGTTCAGACAAACATGCAGCTGAAAAATTTTTGCGTAAATTCAAAGACTATGTAGAGGCTGAAGGATTCGTCCCCAACAAGTGTTCAATTGTGACGAAACAGGCCTGTTTTGGAAGAAAATACCAAAGAGGACCTACATTACGCAGGAGGAAAAGGCACTGCCAGGACACTAGCCTATGAAAGACAGGCTAACTCTCTTGTTTTGTGGTAATGCTAGTGGGGATTTAAAAGTGAAGCCTTTACTGGTGTATCACTCTGAAAATCCCAGTGTTCAAGAAAAACAGTGTCGTCAAGAGTAAATTGTGTGTGATGTGGAAGGTTAACAATAAGGCATGGGACACAAGGGAAATTTTCCTGGAATGGTTCAATGAAGTGTTTGGCCCGAGTGTGAAGAAATATCTCCTGGATAATAAATTGCCACTCCAGTGCCTCCTGTTAATGGACAATGCTCCTGCTCATCCTCCAGACCTGGAAGACCAATTGTCTAAGGAATTCAGTTTTTTAACAGTGAAGTTCTTGCCTCCTAACACTCCTCTCATCCAGCCCATGGACCAGCAGATAATTGCAAACTTCAAAAACTGTACACCAAAGCAATGTTTCAAAGGTGCTTTGATGTGACCTCAGATACTAAAGTGACCCTAAGAGAGTTCTGGAGGGATCACTTCAATATCTTCCATTGCATAAGCCTTATAGATAAGGCTTGGCAGGGAGTGACTTCCAGAACGATGAACTCTGCTTGGAGAAAATTGTGGCCAGATTGTGTCCAAGAGAATTATTTTGAAGGGTTTGGGGCTGACCCTGTCAACCCTCTGCTTGTTGTGGAAAGTATTGTGGCACTGGGGAATTCCATGGGGTTGGATGAGTGGCGAGGATGTGGAAGAGTTGGTGGAGGACCACAATGAAGAGCTAACCACTGAAGAGCTGCAACAACAACAGAGCACATCTGAAGAAATTGCTTCACAGGAGGAGGAAGAGAGATGGAAGAAGGTGCCTTTTTCAGAGATTAAGGAGATTTGTGCAATGTGGAGTAGGGTGCAAGCATTTGTGGAGGAACATCACCCTGAGAAAGCTGTTGCAAGCCGTGCAATGACAATGCCATGTCCCATTCTAAGGAAATTTTAAAGAGACGCCAGAAACAGAGCTCTCTGGACCAATTTTTTTGCGACAGGGGTCCAGTGACTCTCAAGCTGGTCCTAGTGGCAGTAAAAGACAAAGAAGGGAAGTGACCCCGTATAAGGACTTGGTACCTACTCCAAATGGAGGGGGATTTCCCTACCAAAGAATAACCTCTCTTCCCTCTCCCCTTCTTCCTGTCTTTCATACACCAACAAGAGTTTTCAATAAAGGTAAGTGACATGTTGAATGTTCATTCTTTTCTGGATGTAAATCTATATTTAAGCTAAAAAAAATTTTTTAATATTTTTGAGTGTTTGGAATGGATTAATTGGATTTACATTATTTCTTATGGGGAAAATGGTTTCAGTTTTCGCTGATTTCAGTTTTCGCCAGTCTCTCAAGAACGAATTAATGATGAAAACGGAGGGTCCACTGTACTTCATATTGTAAATTGTGCTTGATGATTGCTCAACTATTTAATCATTACTTCAAACTTAAAATTTTTTCAACTACAGTGGACCCCCGAGTTACGAGCATAATTCATTCCAGAAGGCTGCTCAAGTGCCATTACCAAACAAATTTTCTCCCTTAAGGAATAATGTCAAGTAGGTTAGTCCAAGGAAGAGATGAGAGGAAGGAAGGAAGGAAATATGTAGGAAGGGAAGGAAGAAAGGAAGGAATGAAGGAAGGAAGGAAGGTAGGTAGGAAAGGAAGGAATGTTGTGGGGAAGAAGACATGAGACCCCATTTGTGTTGATAGGTTGACAGGCAGTGAGGGTGGTGACTAATGGTATAATGTTATTTTGACAGCTGCCTTACCCTGACTCGGCAAATTTAGACATCCACACACACACACTCAGCTTCAAGCTTCTAAGTACTAATAGCAGTTGATGGAAAGTGTCCAGTCATTATAAGTGTGTATATATATTATAGAACAATAGTAATAAACATTTTTTTTTATTGTTGGTTTGTGTAAACAAGTTTTGTAAACAATATAATGATACTAATGTTTGTGCGACTATTGTGTTGCATACGAGTGTATATACATACATTCCACCTTACTTTGGTCTCACAGGCCACACAAGTTACGTAAAAAAATAAAAGTGAAAAAAACAAGAAACCTTTGAAAGGAAGTAAACCAAGTTTACTCGCCGATGTTGGCATACGCGGCTCATTTCTTGCCAACTTTATGCCTCTATATCTCGGTAAATACTGATCACAAAATTTTTTGGGGGGCTTAAAAGAATTAGAAAAATAATCTAAACATTTTGATAAGAAAAAATATTTTTTTTATTTTTCGAATATTTTGCGACACCAGGAGACACTTCAAGATTTGGGGTTGCGACAGTCAAAGGGTTAACCCTTTCACTGTCGAGACCCCTGCTCACAAACTTGCTCTGTGTCGAAGAATTAAAAAAAAAAAAAAATTATTTTTCTTGTGAAATGAAAGAAAATCGTTTCCAGGTGGTAATGACACCAAAAGCACGAAATTTGATAGAAAACTTACGGAATTACACTCTCACAAAGTTAGAAGTCTCGGCGATATATACGCATTGGTGATTTCGCCCACTTTGAGCCCTATTTTCGGCCAATTCCATTGTTCCAGTCGACCAAACTCATAAAATCACCAATTTACCGATTTCAACTACCCAATAAAGTGGTCAGAAATTGGCAATTTGGCCAATTTCACAAATTTCAAAAGATGCCAGTTTCAAAATAGGGTCCAGAATAAACAATGCAGACATTCTTGGCACTAAAATAACATTTTCTCTATTCATTAGTCACGCTCCAGGCCCCTCTTATATTACTCTTGCTTTCCATTTTGAATTTTATTCACACAAAAAATAGAAGATTTACTGTTATGCAGACTACTGCATTACTGTAATAATTGTATAAATAATGTCAACCCATTCGTGACTGCATATTAGACTGGCCATTTGGACATGTATTGGATGGTATTTGTATTTGTTTACTCTTGAACATCGGCAAAAAATCGAACATTTCCGCTACTTTGAGCTCAATTTCAAGGTACTTTTCATCGTGAAACCAATCAAAATCATCTCTATTTCTGTAATAGTATATCTTCCATTCTATCAAATGAGACCAAGAAAACGAGAATATAACCATAAATACCATACGAAAATACACCTCAAAGTTGACATTTTAAACCAAAAACATGGTAGGAGTTTTTTTACCCATTATGCACTGTGTACTGCAGGATTTTTTTTATACTGCGAACATTGACCATGCTGACCCATTCTCTCATGTAGGTCTACCATCTTTCTCCCGCTAGATTTGAAGCCGCTAGAATTTTGGCGTATTAATACAGCACCAACATTGGCTTGTAAGCCGTAATAATACGACACCGACAGTGAAAGGGTTAACAATAGCTTTGAAGCAGATGGCAGATATGGAACCTCTGGATTCTTCTGGTAGAATGTTACAAATTTTGGGGCCTTTTATACACACTGAGGTTTTACTCAGGTTGACTCGAACACAGGGGACATCAAAGAGTTATTTGTTTGGTAAGTAAGACACATTTGCAACAGTTAGGTATCTTTATTCCGAAACGTTTCATCTACATAACAGGCTTCATCAGTCGAATACCGAGGTTGCAAATATTGAGAAAGCAGTATTTTAGAGGTAAAGATGAAGTGGTCAGTCCGTCAACCCTGATGGAGTAGTCTGAGGTGGTCAGTCCCTCAGTCTCAAGATGTGTTCAGTTTCATAGTCTTGAACCATGTGAAGCTGAAGCATGAGAAAGTAGCCTTTTATAGTGCAGAGATGAGGCACTGAGAATGAAGATGACATCATGGTAAGTGGGACCAACTAATCGAAGTAAGAACATAAGAAATGAGGAACACTGCAACAAACCTACTGGCCCATGCTAGGCATGGTCCTGAAACCCATCTTTTCTCACTCATAACTAGTACTTCGGCAATGAAGTTGTAGATATCCTCTGTACTAAGATACTATTGTCTTGCAAAGAAATTTTACGTATTGTGTTGCAAAGGAATTCTTATGTAAGCAGTACTTGGGGCAACATACACAGCTTCGAACACACAAAGTGGGAGAACTTCAAGGAGCACACACTAAATGTTTACAGAACCCTCTGATTAATATTACTGGAAACATTTTACTGTACAACAGCTATGTCCTCTAACAAGGACATTTCCCTAGAACCAGAAAGTAGACATCTATAGATTCACACAGAAGGAATGGTATGAAATGATTAACACTGAATGCTCATAAATGTACAACAACAATGGCAACACATCAAAACTAAAGACTTTAATTTTACTAAAACAGGAACCGTGATCATGGACCACACTTCTAACCATGGAGCACTAGTTCCTAGGCCCTACTAATGCCAACTCCTGGACAAGTAATCCCATTTGTTACAAAAATGGGGCATGCCTGGTTGGACTCTAACTCCTGGAACAACTGGACAGGCACTCTCACTTGCTAGCTTCTTGAACAAAATCCAGACAGACCCCCATTTTTTGCATAAATTTCCTGTCTGCAATTGCATCGTTTTCACCTCTCAATCTTCTTATCACTTCATTTACTTTCATCATATTTACTTCTGGCTCTTCACTAATTCTAATAGCTCTCAAATTATTACCTTCAGTACCTCTACCTCATTATCGAGTGTCTTACCACTAACTTTTAACAGACAAATCTATTTGCACCCTTGGTTTTCAACTCTTTCTCCATAATTGATTCTTATTTCTCACCCATTTCATCATTTGCTCTTTTTTTTTTGTCTTCCTTCACCATTGTTCAACCCTTTTTTTCATACAATCCACCTTCCTTGTATCATTTTTACACTAACAACATTTCATGCATCAGACATGTGAGGAGTGTGTTAGACAGGAGTGAATGGAGACAAATGGTTTTTGGGACATGAGCTGTTGGAGTGTGAGCAGGGTAATATTTTGTGAAGAGATTCAGGGAAACCAGTTAGCCGGACTTGAGTCCTGGAAGTGGAAAGTACGTACAATGCCCGCCCTTTAAAAGGAGGGGTTTGGGATATTGGCTGTTTGGAGTGACATCTAAACTGTTGTATCTGTTCACCTCTACAAAGACAGTGATTATGTGTGAATGATGGTGAAAGTTTTTCCTTCTTTTTTGGGTCACCCTGCCTTGGTGGGAGATGACCGATGTGTTAAAAAAAAAAAAAATTCATATGCCAATTTTTTTCTCCTTAACCCTTTGGGGGTCGGTGCCGTACTAGTACGTTTTACGAGCAGGGGTTGGTGCCGTACTAGTACGCCCAAATTCTAGCGGCCTCAATTTAAGCAGAAAACGTCTGGTAGGCATACATATGAAAGAATAGGTCTGTGTGGTCAGTGTGCGCAGTATAAAAAAAATCCTGCAGTACACACTGCATAATGAGAGAAAAAAAACTCTGACCGTTTTTTTCGATTAAAACAGCGACTTTGCAGTCGATTTTCGTATGGTATTTATTGATGTATTCTCGTTTTCTTGGTCTCATTTGATAGAATGGAAGATATATTACAGAAATAGAGATGATTTTGATTGGTATGACAATGACAAGTACCTTGAAATTGAGCTCAAAGTAGCAAAAATGTTCGATTTTTGACGATGTTCAAGAGTAAACAAATCACACCATGCCTCCAATACACATCAACTGGCGAGTCTTATATTCATGCACAAGTGCTCTGATATTATTTATACCATTTTACAATGATGCAGTTGTATACATAACGTAAATCTTCTTTTTTGAGAATAAATTCAAATGAAAGCAAAAGTAATGGAACAGGCTGGAGAGATAATGACAGAGAACTGTATTTTGCCAGGAATGTCTGGTTTACTCTGGACTATTTTGAAATTGGATCGTTTGAAATTTGAAATTGAAAATTGCCATTTCTGACCACTATTTGGGTAGATGAAATGTAAAGGCGTTTTCTTGTACTCAATCAATAGAAGAAATGGAGTTCTAGCGAAATAGCTATAATTTTAGGAGGCTGAAACATTGGAATTTGTCGAAAATAGGGCTCAAAGTGGGCAAAATCGCCGATGCGTAAGTGTCATGGCTACCGCTAACTTCGCGAAAGCATAATTCCGTTAGTTTTCGATCAAATTTCATAATTTTGGTGGCGTTATGATCGGAAAAAGATTCTCTATCATTTCATAAGAAAAATTAATTTTTTTTTTTCCCAAAAATTTTCGACCCCAGGAACACTTTCCTCAGAAGGCCTGTCGACCCCCAAAGGGTTAAGCACCATTTTTATCTCATTATTCAGTCCATCATTTGTTTTTCACCCTACATCCACCCTTCCATACATTTGCTGCATTCTGCGACTGCAATCTTAACATCACATCACATCTCTTCAAAATCGTTCTCCTTCATTTCTCTCACTCTAGTAACCTTTCTCCCAACAAATACTCATACATCTCACTAATAGTCCTTTTTCTTTCTTCATTCACTTGTTCATTTTAGCTGCCAACACCATTATTCTTATATTCTGCTTTCCTCTTATTCTTACTCTAAAAATCACTATTTAAAAATGGGAAGGTTTCTAACCTAATTTCTAGAGAGAATTGGAAAGGAAAAGTGACATTTAAAAACTATTCAGAAGCACAAAAGATGGTAGTGTATAACAACTGCAAGAAATGAATGTAATATACATGAATCAAAAAGAAAAAAAAAATGGTCATTATGACAAAGATATTCTTCCACATTACTCAATCACTGTACAATTATTATGCACACACACACACACACACACTATATTAGAACTCTCTCCATTCACACATAAACAATGTTTTACACCTTAATTTATTTTATAAGAGAATCAGAAGTCTCAAGAAAAGGTAAAAGATTAATTGATGCAAAAATATGACAAATGTTGTACTAGTTAAATTTAAGCTTCATATATCACTCAAATTTTCACCATTCATTCAAAGTCGTGTAGCTAATTCATGGAAAATCCATCTTACCTATTTACAAAGAAAAGGAGAAGGGGTAGAATGTTTCTCAACAACAGTTCTTTACTATGGCTACAATCATACATCACCATAATGCACTGCACACATTTTCCAAGCCTCTAAATTATTAAAAATCTGTCTCAATAAAATCTGTGTTCTTACCTTTCTGGTAGGCAAGAAGCTCCCTGAGCAGTGTGACCATAACTAAATTTAACGTTTCCCGTACTGTACGATATGGAAACATCTTCACCTGACATGAAGCAAATACTTCAGATGCTACTTCATCCAATACTGTCAGCACTTCCTTACCCAGAAGTTTCTTAGCACTAGCAAGTACAGTCTGAAAAGAAATATTAAAACTCACAATAAAATAATTGTAAACAAACCCATGGTGAGTCCTGAAACCTGTTTGCCATGTTTTCAAGCTAAGCTCATTCTGTGAGCAGTATTAAAACTATCTCAACAATTACAATTAACAATACATTTTGACCAAAATAAGGCATCATTCTTCCAAGCTTATGTCTTCCAATTGACAGCACTGCTATATTTTCCCTAATCTGTATTACCATTGTTCTCTTCCTCATTTACTTTCTTGGTCTGTTTATTATTACAAAAAAAAAGCTACCAATAATTCAAAGTTTTTTACCCAATACTGAAAAGGATAACCTTACCTTTCTGACATTCTATTATTACAGGCTATACTACAAATTTTAAGAGGCAAAATATTTTAAAGCAACCTTACTGGACTTTCATATTTTTAGCATAAAGGCTCTTGATAGTGCCAAAAAAGAAAAAATCACCATTCTTTCATAACTTTTCTATTACAATACTTTTCTCCCAAAGTAATGACAATGCATCACTCATACTGTGAATTATAAACTATTTTACAATTTTACCATTAACAGTATTGTACAAAAAATCTTATACCATCTTATTGTTGTATGTGATCCTATTTCTAATTGATATTTTGCTATTTATATATTTACTGTTTGATTACCTGTCTGAAATTACTTATTTGTAGTTACAGGAGCAGAGATATAACCGTGGTGCCCAGTCTTCATTATTTAATTTGTCATATAAATGTTTACAATTTCCAGTGTTATAGCACTTGCAAGCTCTTCTTGATTCCTCGCCACTATTCTACCATTATTAGTAAAAAAAAATGGCTTCCAGAGCTAAAATTATAAGATTTACAAAGAAAGACTGAAAACACTAAAATGTCTTAGTTGACCAAGAGAAGAAGAGGAAAATTGATAATCACACACTTGATCATAAAAGGAAAGAGGAATACAGCTGAAGGTGATCCGTTAGAAACATCATTATTACTATTACAGTGGACCCTCGCTATTCGAACACTCCAAACTCGCCTTTTTATGTAAGTTTATTATTGTAAGTGCTTTTATAAGTGTATTTTTGGGGGTCTGAAATGGACTAATCTAATTTACATCGTTCTTTATGGGAATAAATTTGTTTGGTAACAGCACTTGAACAGCATTCTGGAATGAAGAATGTTCGAATAGCGAGGGTCCACTGTATATTCAATGGGGGAATGACAAACACCTAAGAATAGGAGGAAATCTTATTTGATCCACGGGAAGGGTAACCCAATTCCTTGGAACAAGAGCCCTTTACTGGCATCAAAGCATCAAGGGAGCATCATCAATAGCAGGAAGACTATAAAGCCAAAGCTGTAAACTGATTGAAAAAAAAGGAGAGTTATTTCTTCCTTCATATATTTTTTTTACCACAGTGGCTGTTTCCTGCTAAGGTAAGGTGACCCAAAGATGAAAACACATTCACCAATATTCATTCAACAGCTGTCCAGAAGAGTGTAGATATCACAATTCAACAGCTTCAACAGCAACAGCAGATCACAGTTCAGGAAAAGAGTCCAGAGGAGGAGGATGTGGAACAGAGATGGAAGAAGGTGCCTTCTTCAAGGATTAGGGAGATCTTTGCGAAATGGGCTGATGTGCAAGGCTTTATGGATGATTATCACCCTAACCAAGCTGTTGCAGGCCGTGTATGCGACATGTTTAATGACCATGTCTTGTCACATTTTAGGGACATTATAAAGAACAGCCAGACACAGAGATCTCTGGACAGATTTTTTGTGAGAGAGGGGTCCAGTGACTCTCAAGCTGGTCCTAGTGGCATTAAAAGAAAAAGGTCAGTAACCCCAGAAAAGAACTTGGCACCTGCAGTGTTAATGGAAGGTGATTCCCCTTCCAAACACTAGCATACTACTACATCCTCTTCCCTCCTCCCGTCTTCCACACATCAACAACTCTTCAATAAATGTAAGTGAAATGTTATTGTACTATTATTTCTTTACCTCTCATAAAATTGTGTGTAATTGAATGTCTATTAATTTTATTTCCATTATTTCTTATGGGGAAAATAGAATCGGAGTTCGACCAAATCGGTGTTCGATGGGCCCTCTGGAACGGATTAACCCTTTGGGGGGTCCAAGACAGACATTCCTGGCACTAAAATAACATCTTCTCTGTTCATTAGTCACATCTCCAGGCCGCTCTTACATTACTTTTGCTTTCCATTTTGAATTTTTATTCTCACAAAAAATAGAAGATTTACTGTTATGTATACAACTGCATCATTGTAAAAATTGTATAAATAATATCAGCGTACTTGTGCAAGAATATTAGACTCTCCAGTTGGTGTGTATTGTACGCATGGTGTGATTTGTTTACTCTTGAACATCGCCAAAATAGAACATTTTCGCTAATTTGCGCTCAGTTTCAAGGTACTTGTCATCGTGAAACCAGTCAAAATTATCTCTATTTCTGTAATATATCATCTATTCTATAAAATGAGACTAAGAAAACGAGAATACAAGCATAAATACCATACGAAAATAGACTGCAAAGTCGCTGTTTTAAACCAAAACCACGGTCAGAGTTTTTTTTTTCTCATTATGCACTGTGTGGTGCAGGAATTTTTTTATACTGAGCACACTGACCGCACAGACCCATTCTATCACATCTAGGCCTAACAGCCTGTTTCTGCTTGATTTGAGGGCACTAGAATTTAGACGTACTAGTACGTCCATAACCCCAGGGCATAAGCCGTACTAGTACGACCAAAACCCCGAAAGGGTTAATAACAAGAACCGGGGGTTGACTGTATCTGAGAGAGTTAGAGCTAAGGAAGAGTAGCAATAATGTTGAAGGATCAGTTATGGAAGGAGAAGAGGAAATATAAATGTGTAAATTCAAGGATTATGTGGATTAAAATAAGGGTCGGATGCGAAAAGTGGGTCATAATAAGCGTGTATGCACCTGGAGAAGAGAGGAGTGTAGAGGAGAGAGAGAGATTTTGGGAGATGTTAAGCGAATGTATAGGAACTTTTGAACCAAGTGAGAGAGTAATTGTGGTAGGGGACCTAAATGCTAAAGTAGGAGAAACATGTAGAGAGGGTGTGGTAGGTAAGTTTGGGGTGCCAGGTGTAAATGATAATGGGAGCCCTTTGATTGAACTTTGTATAGAAAGGGGTTTAGTTATAGGTAATACATATTTTAAGAAAAGAGGATAAATGAGTATACAGTGGACCTCGGTTAAGAATACCGAATCGTGCAATATGTAAGTATAATTTTGTAAGTTCTTGTGGAAGTGTATTTGGGGTCTGAAATAGACTAACCTCGGAAATTTCCTTAAGGAGTATGTGTAATGGCATTGAGCAGACTTCAGGAGTAAGTTTAGGACTGGTCCACTGTACAAGATATGATGTAGGCATAATCACAGTAGTTTGTTGACTACATGGTAGATAAAGACTGTTGAGTAGACTTCAGGATGTACATGTTTATAGAGGGCCACAGATATATCAGATCACTTTTTAGTTATAGCTACAGTGGGTGTAAAAGGTAGATGGGATACAAGGAAAATAGAAGCAGTAAGTAAGAGAGAGGTGAAGGTTTATAAACTAAAAGAGGGGGCAGTTAGGGTAAGATATAAACAACTACTGAAGGATAGGTGGGCTAGTGAGAGTGTAGGCAATGGGGTCGAAGATGTATGGGGTAGATTTAAAAATGTAGTGTTAAAGTGTTCAGCAGAAGTTTGTGGTTACAGGAAAGTGGGTGCGGGAGGGAAGAGGAGCGATTGGTAGAATGATGATGTAAAGAGAGTAGTAAGGGAGAAAAAGTTAGCATATGAGAGTTTTTACAAAGTAGAAGTGATGCAAGGAGGGAAGAGTATATGGAGAGAAAAAGAGAGGTTAAGAGAGTGGTGAAGCAATGTAAAAAGAGAGCAAATGAGAGAGTGGGTGAGATGCTGTCAACAAATTTTGTTGAAAATAAGAAAAAGTTTTGGAGTGAGATTAATAAGTTGAGGAAGCCTAGGGAACAAATGGATTTGACAGTTAAAAATAGGAGAGGAGAGTTATTAAATGGAGAGTTAGAGGTATCGGGAAGATGGAGGGAATATTTTGAGGAGTTGTTAAATGTTTATGAAGACAGGGAAGCTGTGATTTCGTGTATAGGGCAAGGAGGAATAACATCTTGTAGGAGTGTGGAAGAGCCAATTGTGAGTGTGGGGGAAGTTCGTGAGGCAGTGGGTAGAATGAAAGGGGTAAGGCAGCTGGGATTGATGGGATAAAGATAGAAATGTTAAAAGTAGGTGGGGATATAGTTTTGGAGTGGTTGGTGCTATTATTTAATAAATGTATGGAAGAGGGTAAGGTACCTAGGGATTGGCAGAGAGCGTGTATTGTTCCTTTGTATAAAGGCAATGGGGACAAAAGAGAGTGCAAAAATTATAGGGGAATAAGTCTATTGAGTGTACCTGGTAAAGTGTATGGTAGAGTTATTATTGAAAGAATTAAGAGTAAGACAGAGAGCAGGATAGCAGATGAACAAGGGGGTTTTAGGAGAGGTAGGGAATGTGTAGACCAAGTGTTTACAGTGAAACATATAGGTGAACAGTATTTGGATAAGGGTAAAGAGGTTTTTATGATAGGGTGGATAGTGGGGCAATGTGGCAGATGTTACAGGTGTATGGAATAGGAGGTAGGTTACTGAAAGCAGTGAAGAGTTTTTATGAGGATAGTGAGGCTCAAGTTAGAGTGTGTAGGAGGGAAGGGGACTATTTCCCAGTAAAAGTGGGCCTTAGACAAGGATGTGTGATGTCACTGTGGTTGTTCAATATATTTATAGATGGGGTGGTAAGAGAAGTGAATGCGAGGGTCTTGGCAAGAGGTGTGGAGTTAAAAGATAAAGAATCAAATACAAAGTGGGAGTTGTCACAGTTGCTTTTTGCTGATGACACTGTGCTTTTGGGAGATTCTGAAGAGAAGTTGCAGAGGTAGGTGGATGAATTTGGTAGGGTGTGTAAAAGAAGAAAATTGAAAGTGAATATAGGAAAGAGTAAGATGATGAGGATAACAAAAAGATTAGGTGACGAAAGATTGGATATCAGATTGGAGGGAGAGTATGGAGGAGGTGAATGTATTCAGATATTTGGGAGTGGACATGTCAGCAGATGGGTCTATGAAGGATGAGGTGAATCATAGAATTGATGAGGGGAAAAGGGTGAGTGGAGCACTTCGGAGTCTGTGGAGACAAAGAACTTTGTCCATGGAAGTAAAGAGGGGAATGTATGAGAGTATAGTTATACCAACACTCTTATATGGATGTGAAGCATGGGTGATGAATGTTGCAACGAGGAGAAGGCTGGAGGCAGTGGAGATGTCATGTCTGAGGTCAATGTGTGGTGTGAATATAATGCAGAGAATTCGGAGTTTGGAAATTAGGAGGAGGTGCGGGATTACCAAAACTATTATCCAGAGAGCTGAGGAGGGGTTGTTGAGGTGGTTCAGACATGTAGAGAGAATAGAACGAGACAGAATGACTTCGAGAGTGTATAAATCATTTTTGAAGGGATTCAGGGAAACCGGCATGCTGGACTTGAGTCCTGGAGATGGGAAGTACAGTGTCTGCACTCTGAAGGAGGGGTTTTAATGTTGCAGTTTTGTAACTGTAGTGTAAAGCACCCCTCTGGCAAGATAGTGATGGAGTGAATGATGATGAAAGTTTTTCTTTTTCGGGCCACCCTGCCTTGGTGGGAATCGGCCGATGTGTTAATAATAATAATAAAAAAAAAATAATCTTCCTCTTTTACACACGATAACCTGAGCCTCACTATCCTCATAAAAACTCTTTACAGCATTTATTAACTTACTATATATTCCATACACTTGCAACATCTGCCACATTGCTCCCCTATCCACTCTATCATATGCCTTTCTAAATCCATAAATGCAATGAAAACTTCCCTACCTTTATCTAAATACTGTTCACATATATGCTTCACAGTAAACACTTGATCTACACATCCCCTACCCACTCTAAAGCCTCCTTCCTCCTCTGTAATCGTACTCTCTGTCTTACCTCTAATTTTTTCAATAATAACCCTACCGTACACTTTACCTGGTATACTCAGTAAACTTATTCCCCTACAATTTTTTACAATCTCTTTTGTCACCCTTCCCTTCATATAAAGGAACTATACACGCTCTCTGCCAATCCTTAGGTACCTTACCCTCTTTCATACATTTATTAAACAAAAACACCAACCACTCCAACACTATATTCCCCTGCTTTTAACATTTCTGTCATGATCCTGTCAGTTCCAGCTGTTTTACCCCCTTTCATTCTATGTAATGCCTCATGCACCTCCCCCACACTCACATCCTGCTCTTCTTCACTCCTAAAAGATGTTATACCTCTCTGGCCAGTGCATAAAATTACCGCCTCCCTTTTTTCATCGACATTTAAAAGTTCCTCAAAATATTCCCACCATCTACCAAATACCTCCAGTTCCTCATCTACTAACTTCCCTACTATGTTTTTAACTGACAAATCCATGCATTCCCTAGGCTTTCTTAACTTGTTTATCTCACTCCAAATTTTTTTCTTATGTTCAGCAAAATTTTTTGAAACTGCCTCTCCCACTCTATCATTTGCTCTCCTTTTACACTCTCTCACCACTCTCTTCACCTTTCTTTTATTTTCCATATACTCTGCTCTTCTTATATTACTTCTGCTTTGTAAAAACCTCTCATAAGCTACTTTTTTCTCTTTTATCACCCCCTTTACATCATCATTCCACCAATCACTCTTCTTTCCTCCTGCACCCACCCTACAATAGCCACAAACTTCTGCCTCACATTCTAATACTGCATTTTTAAAACTATCCCAACCCTCTTCAATCCCCCCACTACCCATTACTTGCACTAGCCCACCTTTCTGCCAATAGTTGCTTATACCTCACCCTAACTTCCTCCTCCCTTAGTTTATACATTTTCACCTCTGTTTTACTTGCTGTTGCCATCTTCCTTTTATCCCATCTACCTCTTACTCCAACTGTAGCTAAAACTAAATAATGATCCGATATATCCATTGCCCCTCTATAAACATGTACATCCTGAAGCCTACCCATCAACCTTTTATCCACCAATATGTAATCTAACAAACTACTTTCATTACATGCTATATCATACCTTGTATACTTATTTATCCTCTTTTTCATAAAATATGTATTACCAAACCTCTTTCTACACATAGTTCAATTAAAGGCTCCCCATTTTCATTTACCCCTGCCACCCAAAATTTACCTACTACTCCCTCCACAACCTTTTTACCCACTTTAGTATTAAGATCCCCAACCACAAGTACTCTCTCATTTGGTTCAAAACTCCCACGCACTCACTCAACATTTCCCAAAATCTCTCTCTCTCCTCCACACTTTTCTCTTCTCCAGGTGCATAAACACTTACTATAACCCACTTTTCACATCCAACCCTTATTTTACTCCATATTCTCCTTGAATTTATTCATTTATATTTCCTCTTTTCCTGCCATAACTTATCCTTCAACATTATTGCTATTCCTTCCTTAGCTCTAACTCTATTAGAAACACCTGACCTAATCCCATTTATTTCTCCCCACTGAAAATCTCCTACCCCCTTCAGCTTTGTTTCACTTAAAGCCAGGACATCCAGCTTCTTTTCATTCATAACATCCACAATCATCTCTTTCTTATCATTCGCACAACATCCATGCACATTCAAACATCCCACTTTTAACGGTTTTCTTCTTTTTCTTTTTTGTAAGTTATATGGAAAAAGGAGTTACTAGCCCATTCCTTATGGCATTTTAGTTGACTTTTACAACATGCATGGCTTACAGAGGAAAGGTTCTTATTCCACTTCCCCATGGATATGAAAGGAAAAAACAATAAGAACAAGAACTGTATTAAGATAAAATCAAAGAAAACTCAGATAAATGTGTATACATAAACATATACATGCATGTGTAGTGTGACCTAAGTGTAAGTAGAAGTAGTAAGACGTACCTGAAATCCTGCATGTTTATGAGACAGAATTTTGAAACCAGCAATCCTACCATCATGTAAAACAAATACAGGCTTTGTTTTTACACTTATTTGGTAGGACAGTAGTACCTCCCTGAGTGGTTGTTGTCTACCAACCTACTACAGGACGGCAATCACAAATCTGGCATCATTGGGACCTGTAGTGTGCCGGATTATTGAGTTTGCCAGATTACAGAATGGTTTGGTTAGAATACACTTTAACCCTTTGGGGGTCGACAGGCCTTCTCAGGAAAGTGTTCCTGGGGTCGAAAATTTTTGGGAAAAAAAAAAATTAATATTTTCTTATGAAATGATAGAGAATCTTTTTCCGATCATAACGCCACCAAAATTATGAAATTTGATCGAAAACTAACGGAATTATGCTTTCGCGAAGTTAGCGGTAGCCATGACACTTACGCATCGGCAATTTTGCCCACTTTGAGCTCTATTTTCGACAAATTCCAATGTTTCAGTCTCCTAAAATTATAGCTATTTCGTTAAAACTCCATTTCTTCTATCGATTGAGTACACGAAACCGCCTATTTACCAATTTCATCTACCCAAAATAGTGGTCAGAAAATGGCACTTTTCTAATTTCACACAAATTTCAAACGATGCCAATTTCAAAATAGGGTCCAGAGTAAACAAGGCAGACATTCCTGGCACTAAAATAACATGTTCTCTGTTCATTAGTCACGTCTCCAGGCCCCTGTTCCATTACTTTTGCTTTTCATTTTGAATTTTTATTCTCACAAAAAATAGAAGATTTACTGTTATGTATACAACTGCATCATTGTAAAAATGGTATAAATAATATCAGAGCACTTGTACATGAATATAAGACTCGCCAGTTGATGTGTATTGGAGGCATGGTGTGATTTGTTTACTCTTGAACATCGTCAAAAATCGAACATTTTCGCTACTTTGAGCTCAATTTCAAGGTACTTGTCATTGTCATACCAATCAAAATCATCTCTATTTCTGTAATATATCTTCCATTCTATCAAATGAGATCAAGAAAACGAGAATACATCAATAAATACCATACGAAAATCGACTGCAAAGTCGCTGTTTTAATAGAAAAAAACGGTCAGAGTTTTTTTTCTCTCATTATGCAGTGTGTACTGCAGGATTTTTTTTATACTGTGCACACTGACCACACAGACCCATTCTTTCATATGTATGCCTACCAGATGTTTTCTGCTTAAATTGAGGCCGCTAGAATTTGGGCGTACTAGTACGGCACCAACCCCTGCTCGTAAAACGTACTAGTACGGCACCGACCCCCAAAGGGTTAATAAAGTTAACCAACTTGACTTACACAAGAAAGTACATTGAACATCGGCAAAAATCAAACATTTCCGCTACTTTGAGCTCAATTTCAAGGTACACTTTTCATCATGAAGCTAATCAAAATCATATCTATTTCTGTAATATATCTTCCATTCTATCAAATGAGAACAAAAAACCGAGAATACAACCATAAAAACCATACGAAAATATACCGCTAAGGGGTGGCTAATGGCTGAGAAGTGAACTCCGTTATTGATCATCCGATTTCTTTCATTTTTGGTGTACATTAAGAAGCATCTTTCTATCCTACATTGCACAAGTTTCAATAAGATAGCAAACAAACAACTGAGAAAAAAAAATATATACCAAAAATCATATATTAGCAAGCCCAAGCCAGGTACAGTGGACCCCCGAGTAACGAACACCCCGGAAATCGTACAATTATGTAAGTACAGTGGTACCTCGAGTTACGATATTTTTTCGTTCAAGAATGCTGTTCAAGTGCCATTACCAAACGAATTTATCCCCATAAGGAATAATGTAAAATAGACTAGTCCTTTTACACCCCCAAAAATATACTTACAAAAGCATTTAAAAAAATAAACTTACATAAAAGGGCGATTTTGGAGACCATCGTAACTCGAGGTACCACTGTATAATATTGTAAGTGCTTTTGCAAGTGTATTTTTGGGGTCTGAAATGGACTAACCTACTTGACATTATTTCTTAAGGGAGTAAATTCGTTCGGTAATGGTACTTGAGCAGGCTTCTGGAATTTATTTTGTTCGTTACTCGGGGGTCCACTGTACTGGAAATAAGTCACTTTGTCTGACTTTTTTTGGGTTATCCTTGATTCTCTACACATATGCTGCTATGTATGATAATCTATGTAGAGAAAATAGCTTTTTTGTTTCAGTTTTATGGTGCATTACGAGTGTATATCACAGTTAGCCCTATGCTACACTCCGTTTTCTCTAATATAAGCCCCCAAGACAGGGATAGGAGGATGGTACTTGTATCCCATATCCTCTTCATACCTCTGTCAAACCACTCAGTATGCCAAATATGTATTATTCATTCTGGAGTATTTACCATGTTTTTATATTATTTATATTGTCTCAGTTACTTAGACACATAAGGTGCTAATTCAGGTGCTATAGTGTTATATTTTCATTGTTTCATTTTTATATTCAGTAGCTCCTTTATTTTTAGCTTTAAAATAATTATCTTAGTCCATATATTCATATTTGTTAGTGGTTAACAGCAAATGTTTTTTTGTTTTTTGATAATTGCAAGAGCTTATTTCTCTACGTGCCCCTTATGAATGCAATTATCGATCCTGATATCAACCTCTTATTTGAACTGCACAAATAATCCTAACAGTAATTGCCATTACTACACTGCTAGTCAGGCTAAAACTCTACTCAGAGTCAGCAAGAACATTACAATTTTCAACTCTAAAGTTAGATCATTGAGTAAACACTATGATGACCTCCTTGCATTTCTGAAGTCTCTAAATGCTACTATAACTTTCATTATTCTTACTGAAACCTGGCTCAAACAAGATTTGTCATTCATATTTACCATACCTGGTTACACAGCCATACATTACTGCAGGCCTGACCAACCAGGAGGAGGCACTGCCATCTATTACTCTGATGAATTGGAATGTATGAAATCAACTTGCACAAATTCACATCAAAAAGCCTTAAGAAACTTATAGCAGTTGGAGCAGTCTACAGACTACCACACACATATACAGTGGATCCTTGGTTTTTGTGAGTCTTGGTTATCATGAATTTTGGTCATTGGCAACTTTTTTCGTCAAAATATAGCCTTGGTTTTCAAGTTTTCCCTTGGGTTTAAGCGGTGGTATGGAATGTGTCCCAGTGGCCCTGCACACACAAAGCCTGCCACAGACGCATTTAGTGCCTGTCTGGCATTATTTCTCAGTGAGTTAGCATTACACCCTGCATTCATATGAAACATTTTGCAATAATCCAGTGTTTTTTGTGCTTGCAACTGCTAAATAAGCCACCATGGCCCCAAAGAAAGCCAGGCCTTTGGTAAAGAAGGTGAGAAACACGATAGAATTAAAGAAAGAAATAATAGAGAAATATGAAAGTGGCATACGTGTGACCGATCTTGCCAAGATGTACAGGAAGCCCCAATCAACGATCACTTCCATCGTGGGGTAGAAAAAGAAAATCAAGGAAGCTGATGTTGCGAAAGGGGTAAATGTGATAACGAAACAGAGGTCACAAACAATCAAAGATATGGAGAAATTGTTGTTGGTGTGGATCAACCAAAAACAATTAGCGGGAGATAGTGTTGTGCAGTCGATAATTTGCGAAAAGCAAGGCAGTTGCATGCCGATCTGGTAAGGAAAATGCCTGGAACAAGTGCTGCTGTTAGTGAATTTAAGGCCAGCAAAGGCTGGATCGAAATTTTCAAGAAGCGAAGTGACATACACAGTGTTGTAAGGCATGGTGAGGGAGCAAGTTTGGATAAACATGCGGCTGAAAAATTTGTGCATAAATTCAAGGAGTATGTAGAGGCTGAAGGATTCCTCCCCCAACAAGTCTTCAATTGTGATGAAACAGGCCTCTTTTGGAAGAAAATGCCAGAGGACCTACATCACGAAGGAGGAAAAGGCACTGCCAGGACACAAGCCTATGAAAGACAGGCTAACTCTCATGTTCTGTGGTAATGCTAGTGGGGATTTAAAAGTGAAGCCTTTACTGGTGTATCACTCTGAAAATCCCAGTGTTCAAGAAAAACAGTATCATCAAGAGTAAATTGTGTGTGATGTGGAAGGCTAACAATATGGCATGGGTCACGAGGCAAATTTTCATTGAGTGGGTCAATGAAGTGTTTGGCCCGAGTGTAAAGAAATATCTCCTGGAAAATAAACTGCCACTCACGTGCCTCCTGGTAATGGACAATGCTCCTGCTCATCCTCCAGACTTGGAAGACCAATTGTTGGAGGAGTTTAGTTTCATTACAGTGAAGTTCTTGCCCCCTAATATCATTCCTCTCATCCAGCCCATGGACCAGCAGGTCATATCAAACTTCAAAAAATTCTACACCAAAGCAATGTCTCAAAGGTGCTTTGAAGTGACCTTGAACACTGAATTGACCCTCAGAGAGTTCTGGAGGAATCACTTCGATATCCTCAATTACATTAGCCTTATAGATAAGGCTTGGCAGGGAGTGACTTCCAGGACGATTAACTTCTTAGAGAAAGTTGTGGCCAGAATGTGTCCTCAAGAAGGATTTTGAAGGGAAGGGTTTGAGGCTAACCCTGACGACTGTACGCCTGTTGTAGAATCTATTGTGTCTTTGGAGAAGTCCATGGGGTTGGAGGTGAGTGGCCAGGATGTGGAAGAGTTGGTGGATGACCAAAGGGAAGAGTTAATCACTGAAGAGCTGCAAGACCTTCATCTGGAACAGCAACAGACCTTAGCTGAGGAAATTACTTCGGAGGAGGAGGAAGAGAGAGGGGAGAATGTGCCTTCTTCAGCGATTAAGGACATTTGTGCAAAGTAGAGTGAGGTGCAAAGTTTTGTGGAGATATATCACCCTGACAAAGCTGTTGCAAGCCGTGTCAGCAACATGTTCAATGACTATGCCGTGTCCCATTTTAGACAAATCTTAAAGAGACGCCAGAAACAGGCCTCTCTGGACAGATTTTTTGTGCAACAGGGGTCCAGTGACTCTCAAGCTGGTCCTAGTGCCAGTAAAAGACAAAGAAGGGAAGTAACCCCGGATAGGGCTATGATACCTGAAGTCCTTATGGAGGGGAATTCCCTTCAAAACAATAACCTCTCCTCCCTCTTCCCACCTCGCCATCTTCCATACGCCAACAAGAGTCTTCAATAAAGATAAAAGTGATATTAAATGCTTATTTATCCATTTAATTAGTGCTTTATATTTATTTCTCATTGTTTTCTGTATGTAAAACTATAGTTATTCTCTATAAAATTTATTTTTTATTAATATTTTTTAGTGTCTGAAACATATTAATTGGATTTACATTATTTCTTATGGGAAATATTATTTCAGTTTTCATACAAATCGGTTTTCAGCCGAACTTCTGGAATGGATTAAAGACGAAAACAGGGGTTCCATTGTAGTACCAGGAGGTTGGTGTGGCGACCCTGGAAATTTGAAATTATGCTAGCCGAAATTAGTGCCGAATAACTGATGGAACCGGATGACTGATTGCCGGATCTGTGATGGCCGACCTGTACCTAATTAAAGGTCAAAACACAATTCACAAACACAGCTAGCTCCTAGGAGAGACTCATACTAGATGTGTATGCACAAAGGCTGAGATGGGGGTGTAGGAGGTGTGGGGAGTGGCAGGGGATGGTGATAGGTCTCCCCCGCTGACACAATGGTCTCACCCACTGCAAGGCTGCAGCCTGAGCTGGGGAAATTTTTTCTCCGCCCGCAAATGGAACCATGTTAAATTAATTTTACAAAGTGTTGTATAAAATTATGCTGCAAGTTTTCAATATACAGTGGACCCCCAGATTACGTACTTATTTCGTTCCAGAATGCTGTTCAAGGTTCGTTACCGAACGAATTTGTTCCCATAAGGAATAATGTAAATTAGAGTCCTTTTAGACCCCCAAAAATACACTTACAAAAGCACTAACAAAAATACACTTACATAATTGTTCGAATTTGGAGCAGTACATAATCCGGGGGTTCATTGTAGTGTAATAACCAAAACATGGCAAATAAATCTGTGTAATATGACGGTCTACTGTATTAGCACTTTGAAACCAATTAATTACTAATTACAAGCACTTATCTGTAGTTGTATTTGGGCACCTCTGCAAAGACAGTGATTATGTGTGAATGATGGTGACAGTCTTTCTTTCTTTTTTGGGTACCCCTGCCTCGATGTAAGACGACTGACATATTAAAAAAAAATTTTTTGCTAATTTTATTACCAAATGCACTAATACTTATGTATTTTTGACTTGGAGGGTGTGTAAATCTATAATGGTGGGAGGGAAGGGTAGGGATATCCCTAGGAAAGTTGGAGGGAGTGAAGATGGTTTTGTGTGTGAAGGACTTGGACACCTAGCAAGCATGTGTGAGAATGTCAGACAGGAATGGAGGCAAATGGTTTTTGGGACTTTACAAGCTGTTGGAGTGTGAACAAGGTAATACTTTTTGAAGGGATTCAGGGAAACCAGCTAGCTAGACTTGAGTCTTGGAGATAGGAAGTACAGTGTCTGCATTCCGAAGGAGGGGTAGGGATATTTGCAGTTTGGAGGGGCATCTTAACTGTAGTATCAGCATGCCTCTGGCAAGACAGTGATGGAGTGAATGATGGTGAAAGTGTTTCTTTTTAGAGTCACCCTACCTCAGTAGGAGAGGGCCAAGAACTCTGTCAAATACCCTATATCTCTACAAACTCTTATTAAAAATTTGTAATAATCAAATAGTTAATAAGAATTTAATCTAGTACCATATTATTAAGTTTAGTATTATCTATTCTTCTCAGGTCTAGTTATAGAATCACATCAAATCTTATGATTACAGGAATTGATCCTGATATCAACCTATTATTAAATGACTTACATGATTCCAACAGCAACTGCAACTATTACACAGCAGATCAAGCAAAGACATTACTCAGAGCCAACAATAACATAACTATCTTCAATTACAATGTTAGATCTTTGAGCAAACATTATGATGACCTCACAGCACTACTCCAATCCCTCCAGACCAATATGTCAATCATCACACTCACTGAGACCTGGCTGAAGCCTGATACTACAGATGTCTATGCCATCCCAGGTTACACAGTCATTCACAATTGTAGGACAGATCAGCGAGGGGGTGGAATAGCTATATATTACTCAGATCAACTTGAATGTATCAATAACTCTTGCATAAGGGATGAGCATGGAGAATATATTATAGCTAAATTTAAATCAAAATACCTGCAAAAACCCCTCACAGTGATAAACATCTACAGATTACCACAGTCAAACATTCACCATTTTAGTGAAAAACTAGGTAACCTGATAACTGATGCACACATGAACAAAGACCATTTGCTGCTCACAGGAGACTTCAATATAAATCTCCTACATGACCAGGACCCACAAGTAACAGAATTCACAAACACTATGAGCAACTGCTTGTTACTACCAACAATATCAAAACCTACAAGAATCTCCGAGACTAGTACCTCATTACTAGACCACATCTGGACTAATACTATAGCCCCTCTAAAATCAGGCATCACAGACAACACCACAGACCACTATCCGACCTTT
>WNWK01028586.1:0-25230 GCA_009830355.1 Cherax destructor | reverse complement strand
CTGTCTTTGTCCACCTTCTCAATTCCTCTCAGTATCTTATATGTCGTTATCATGTCCCCCTATCTCTCCTGTCCTCCAGTGTCGTCAGATCGATTTCCCTTAACCTCTCTTCGTAGGACATACCCCTAGCTCCGGGACTAGTCTTGTTGCAAACCTTTGCACTTTCTCTAGCTTCTTTACGTGCTTGGCTAGGTGTGGGTTCCAAACTGGTGCTGCATACTCCAGTATGGGCCTAACGTACACAGTGTCAGGGTCCCATATTGCTGCAGCAGTTATTTGGTTGATGTGCGCCTCAGGAGATGTGCCTGGTGTTATACTCACCCCAAGATCTTTTCCTTGATTGAGGTTTGTAGTCTCTGGCCCCCTAGACTGTACTCCGTCTGCGGTCTTCTTTGCCATTCCCCCAATCTTCATGACTTTGCACTTGGTGGGGTTGAACTCCAGGAGCCAATTGCTGGACCAGGCTTGCAGCCTGTACAGATCCCTTTGTAGTTCTGCCTGGTCCTTGTCCGATTGAATTCTTCTCATCAACTTCACATCATCTGCAAACAGGGACACTTCGGAGTCTATTCCTTCCGTCATGTCGTTCACAAATACCAGAAACAGCACCGGTCCTAGGACTGACCCTGGGACCCCGCTGTCACCGGCGCCCACTCTGACACCTCGCCACGTACCATGACTCGCTGCTGTCTTCCTGACAGGTATTCCCTGATCCATTATAGTGCCTTCCCTGTTACCCCTGCCTGGTCCTCCAGCTTCTGCACCTAATCTCTTGTGTGGAACTGTGTCAAACGCCTTCTTACAGTCTAAGAATATGCAATCTACCCACCCCCTCTCTCTCTCTTGTCTTACTGCTGTCACCCTGTCGTAGAACTCCAGTAGGTTTGTGACACAGGATTTTCCGTCCCTGAAACCGTGTTGGCACCCTTGGTGCCAGTGATCATATGGTTCTAAGCTTCGAATACATAGTAGAGTTACAAGTGGAGGGGGAAGCAGGAAGGGCTGGATGAATGAAGCCAAACTACAAGAAAGGTGATTACTTGGGCATGAAGAACTTCCTGCACGAAGTTCAGTGGGACAGAGGCTGGCAGGGAAGTCAGTAAACGAGATGATGGAATATATGACAATAATTTGCAAGGAGCTGAGGAGAAGTTTATACCAAGGGTAACAGGAGAAGCGAAAAAGCCAGGATGAGCCCATGGTTCACCCAAAAGTGCAGGAAGCCAAAACCAAGTGTACAAGGGAATGGAAGAGGTACAGAAGGCAAAGGACCCAGGAGAATAAGGAGAGCAGTCGTAGGCCAGAAATGAATATGCACAGGTAAGAAGGGAGGCCCAAAGACAGTACGAGAATGACATAGCAGTGAAAGCCAAATCTGACCCAAAGCTGTTGTACAGCCACATCAGGAGGAGAACAACACTCAAGGACCAGGTGATCAGGCTGAGGAAGGAAGGAGGGGAGTTCACAAGAAATGACCGCGAAGTGTGTGAGGAGCTCAACATGAGATTCAAAGAGGTGTTCACAGAGGAGATAGAAGGGCCTCCAGAAAGGGAGAGGTAGGGTACACCATCAGGTGCTGGACACAATACACACAACTGAGGAGGAAGTGAAGAGGCTACTAAGCGAGCTAGATACCTCAAAGGCGATGGGGCCAGATAACATCTCTCCATGGGTCCTGAGAGAGGAAGCAGAGGTGCTATGTGTACCCCTAACAACAATCTTCAACACATCTATCGAAACAGGGCAGCTGTTATCTGCCCTGTTTCGATAGATGCATCCAGTAACTCCTTTACTCTAAGCTTTAAAAAAATAATTAAGGTGCTAATTCAGGTGCTAAAGTGTTTTACTCTCATTGTTTACTATTATATTCCTAGTTTCTTTATTTTAAAATTAACTAACTGCCAGCAGTTCTTATATTAATTTTTATTAAAATAATTAAGGTGCTAACTCAGGTGTTAAATTGTTTTACTTTCATTGTTTCTTTTTATATTCCCTAGCTCCTTTATTTCTAGCTTTAGAATAACTACCATAGTTCATTTACTTGCATTTGTAAAAATAACTAAGGTACAAATTCACGTGCCAAAAACTCTTTCGTATTGTTATATTCTGAAGTCTAATTATAGAGTCACACTCATTCTTATGATTCCAAACATTGGAAATGACTTACATGATCCTAACAACAACTGGAATTATTACACAGCAGAACAAGCAAAGGCACTACTGTAGCCAACAATAACATAACTATCTTTAACTACAATATCAGATCTTTAAGCAAACATTACGATGACCTCAAAGCATTATTAAATTCCTGCAGGCCAGTATGTCCATCATTGCTCTCACTGAAACCTGGCTAAAACCAAACTAATACTACAGATATCTATGCCATTCCTGGTTACACAGTCATACACAACTGTAGGCCAGACCAACTAGGGGGTGGCACAGCCATTTACTACTCAGACCAGCTTGAATGTATCAACAATGCTTGCACAAGAGATGAACATGGAGAATATTTAATAGCTAAGTTTAAATCCAAATACCTACAAAACCTCTCACAGTGATAAACATCTACAGAGTACCACAATCAAATATTAGCCAATTTAGTGAAAAATTAGAAGTATGATTACTGATGCACACATGAACAACGACCACTTAATACTAACAGGAGACTTCAATATCAATCTCCTACAAGATCAGGACCCACAAGTAACTGAATTCACAAACACTATGAGCAACTGCTTGCTGCTACCGACAGCAACAAAACCAACAGGAATCTCCGAGACTTGTGCCTCCCTATTAGACCACATCTGACTAACACCATATCCCCTCTAAAATCGGGCATAATCACAAATACCACAGACCACTACCCTACCTTCTCATAACCAACCTAGGTAAATTACCCCAAGAGACTACTAAAGGTACCTTCAGACTACATAATGAGGAGCTATTAATACCTTCATAACAGCTATGTCAAACATCGACTGGCAAACCGAGTTAGACACCTATACAGATACTAGGATATGTATTAATAATTTTCTAAAAAAGACCCAATACCTCTATAACATGCATTGCCCTAAAAAAAACTAAACAGATCACAGATAAGAGACTAAACAATCCCTGGGTGAACTCCCACGGCCATCATCCCTGAAGACATTATACATCAGTGACAGGTGAACTCCCACAGTCATCAAATCAGAAGACATTATGATTCTGTCCACTGCGAGTCTGTAGTAGCAGTAGATGTGACACTTAAAGAGCACTTTGACAGCGAAGATAATTCAACAGACACAAGCATAACAAAATATAAGCAATACAATAAAAAATAAGATAAAATCAATAAAAAATATATAGCATCCTCAAATCCATTAATATAAAGCACCTATATGAAAAACAGTACAGAATTGGTCAAATACCAAGATAACAAACAAAACGTTACTCATCAAACCTAACCAGCCTGATAAGGTGGCCCGAATAAATCACCTCAAACTATTAAAGTCTGAACTTACTCACCATACAAGATATGCATACTTTTACAGTGCCTATTACATACATAAAACACTAAACTCAAAATTCTCCTAATCAACCTTAACAGGACACATGACCATAACACAAGACACAGATCACTCCTCCATGTTCCCCGCGTCCACCTCACACTATGCAAAAATGCAATGCACATTAAAGGCCCAAAAATTGGAATTTATTACCTATGATTACCAAAGAAACCCGGTCTGTACATCAATTCAAAACTCTGCTAAAAAAACTACCTACTTGCCCAAAACTAAATACCCACTACTTTACATTACCTACAAAGTTATTAAATAACTTTCCACTGCCTCAAAATAACATTATTCACTGTGTTACTCCCTAGCCTCAAAACCCCTTACATAATTGCTCAAAAATAATTTATCAAACATAATCTATTACAAATGTTGAAACTTATACCTCATAATGTATAAACCTGTTATATCTCATAATGTATAAACCTGTTATATCTCATAATGTATAAACCTGTTATATCTCATAATGTATAAAACCTGTTATACCTCATAATGTATAAACCTGTTATACCTCATAATGTATAAACCTGTTATATCTCATAATGTATAAACCTGTTATATCTCATAATGTATAAACCTGTTATATCTCATAATGTATAAACCTGTTATATCTCGTAATGTATAAACCTGTTATATCTCATAATGTATAAACCTGTTATATCTCGTAATGTATAAACCTGTTATATCTCATAATGTATAAACCTGTTATATCTCGTAATGTATAAACCTGTTATATCTCATAATGTATAAACCTGTTATATCTCATAATGTATAAACCTGTTATATCTCATAATGTATAAACCTGTTATATCTCATAATGTATAAACCTGTTATATCTCATAATGTATAAACCTGTTATATCTCATAATGTATAAACCTGTTATATCTCATAATGTATAAACCTGTTATATCTCATAATGTATAAACCTGTTATATCTCATAATGTATAAACCTGTTATATCTCATAATGTATTAACCTGTTATATCTCATAATGTATAAACCTGTTATATCTCATAATGTATAAACCTGTTATATCTCATAATGTATAAACCTGTTATATCTCAAAAGTATAAACCTGTTATATCTCATAATGTATAAACCTGTTATACCTCATATGTATAAACCTGTTATATCTCATAATGTATAAACCTGTTATATCTCATAATGTATAAACCTGTTATATCTCATAATGTATAAACCTGTTATATCTCAATGTATAAACCTGTTATATCTCATAATGTATTAACCTGTTATATCTCATAATGTATAAACCTGTTATATCTCATAATGTATAAACCTGTTATATCTCATAATGTATAAACCTGTTATATCTCATAATGTATAAACCTGTTATATCTCATAATGTATAAACCTGTTATATCTCATAATGTATAAACCTGTTATATCTCATAATGTATAAACCTGTTATATCTCATAATGTATAAACCTGTACCTAATATAAAGAAATCCATCCTCATATACCCTTGTGTTCCTTGTAACTCATCTAATGATCATATAAACTGTTATTGCAAACAAATTATTGATTTAATTAGTTTAATCTGATTTAATAATTATATTATGTAGACATATACAACTGTAAATGATCCAAATTATAAAACGATTATGTTTAAAAAATTTCATGTTCAAATTATGTTCAAATTTCATAGCTTAAATACTCAACTATATTTATATTGTAAACTGTTTAAGTTTTAAGTTAATTTTTAAGTCTGCCCACAATGCTCTGCATATTAGGGGCTTTTGGCATGTACACCTCTTGTTATCTCATAAACCAATTTTAAATCTTTGTATCATGTCCCAATAAATTATTATTATTATCATGCTTACTACCCCCTCAATGATACCCCCCTCCTACGACTCTTCTACCCGTTCCTATATACCGTCCCACCCCCACTATCCTCCCTTCCCCACTCCATGAACCCCTCCCCACCTCCCACCTCAGTGTTTAACACCAACCAATTTACTACCAGAAATAACCTGCTGGTGAGAAGGAGAGTTATTTTTAGCCACAGATGAGGTCACCCCTGACTGACTGCTGGAGACGACCACCGCCGCCGCCGCCGCTGCCACCGGTGCCGCCGGTGCCGCCGCTGCTGCTGCCGCTGCCGCCGCTGCTGCTGCCGCTGCCGCCGCTGCTGCTGCCGCTGCCGCCGCTGCTGCTGCCGCTGCCGGCCACCACATCAACCTTAGTCTGTCAAGATTTATGGCAAGGCGGATGTCCCATCAGACAGCCAAGGTCAGGGGAAGAAAGTAAAGAGAAAAAAGAAAGAAGATGGTAAAAACTAGATAGAAACGAAAGAGAAAAGTAAAGAAAGAGAAAAGAGGAAAGTAAAAAAAGTAAAGAAAGAAGAAATTAAAGAAGTAAAGAACAAAGAAAATAAAGACAGAAGATATTAGTTAGCTATCGGGTAGTCAGTAGACTCCATGTTGAGGGACTGATTACCACAAACTACCCCTTATCTACCACCCTTCATCTCAGTATTGGACTGATGAAGCCACTGTGTGGCGAAACGTTTCCACAATAATGATACTCAAGTGTTGCACAAAGTGTTGCACAAGTGTCTTATTCATCAAGTGTTGCACAAAGTGTTGCACAAGTGTCTTATTCATCAAGTAAAGTCATCAAAGATCCTGACATGTGGCAAGCAATGTCCCAGCTGACTTTGACAGTGCTAGCCGCATCACCCTTCGTCTCTCTCCTACCTCCGTCTCTCCTACCTAACGTCTCTCTTACCTAACGTCTTCCACCTCCATCATCATAAGAACATAAGAAAAAATGAACACTGCAGCAGGCCTACTGACCCATGCAAGGCAGGTCCATCACTCCCCGGCTTAGACCCGACCACCTGGAGTTAACTCTCTCCAGGTAAACTCCAGATAATCAGGTCACTTCCACTTAAGGAATTAGTTCGGCATCTGACCTAGTAGCACAAGCTAGTCAGGTCCAACTCACACCCTATTTTTAACCTATTTTTAAAACTACACACCGTCTTAGCTTCTATGACGGTACTCGGGAGTTTGTTCCACTCATCCACAACTCTATTACCAAACCAGTGCTTTCCTATATCCTTCCTGAATCTGAACTTTTCCAACTTGAAACCATTGCTGCGAGTCCTGTCTTGGCTGGATATTTTTAGCACGCTATTTACATCCCCTTTATTTATTCCTGTTTTCCATTTATACACCTCAATCATATCCCCCCTAATTCTACGCCTTTCTAGAGAGTGCAGATTCAGGGCCCTCAAGGAGGGGTCAGCTCCTCTGCTGACCCGTCCTTGGAGTGTACATCTGGCCAGACATGAACCAACTATTAGGATGCAGAAAACTCTTGTATACCTTCCAACTCTGGTATATTAAAGCTGACGGCTGCCTGAGGTATCTCAGGAATAACCCCGCTAAGGATAATCAGCTAATGGATAACCCACGTAAGGATTACCCACAAACAGTTAACCCATCGACGGATAATAATAGACTTTCTTATAATAATCGACTGACTGATATTTTTCGGTCACTATGTGATCTGCCAAACTTAATTATATCGTACAAGCCTAGTCCCATACACGTCATTGCATGCAAGAAGCCTACACACTATACCTCAAGGCTGGCAACAAGCATAGAAGCATCAACTTAACTTCAAGGGACCCAGGAGCAATAACTCAACCCTTGCAAGAAGTACATTTGCTGAAGAATTAGATATATACCTGGAGGGTGTTCCGGGGGGTCGACGCCCCCGCGGCCCGGTTCTTGACAAGGCAAAAATACCAAATCACTAGAAGTATCTTGTAGACGTTTCGCCCTCCAGTGGCTTTATCAATACATGGAGATAATTATAATCTGTCGACTGTAAAATTATATACAGAAGACAATGGAAGACGATAAAAGATCATTAGATGGATACAATCAAGAAACATATTTACCTGTGTTCCGTAGCTTGGTTGGTAGCGCACTCAGATCGCACATTGTAATCCGTGGTTCCATCCCCGGTACAGGTGGAAACACCTGATATCCGTACAAGAATGGTATATAATACCGACATGATGAAGATAAGACACATGTGCAACATCTGGGTATCTTTATTGTAGATGTTTCGCCATCCAGTGGCTTTATCAATACAAATTCTAAGACAATTTGAAGACAGTAGAACTATATACAAAAAAGGAGGTAATCAGTCCCTCGGCCTTGGAGTTGGTGTGTTCAGCACCGTAGTTGTGGAGATTCTGAAGAACAGGTTGTTGTTGCAGGTTCGCCGGTACATCCGGCCCGGGTCTTCTCCAAATGGTGACCCGGCAGACGAACAGGTAAGGAGGCTTGACCTTAAGTAGGCGACAGCTGATAGGTACGGGTAGCAGACGAGGACATAGTCACTGGTAGGCGGGATTCCCCAGTGGAAGGTCATACCTAAAGAGATGGGTTAGTTTTTGTATATAGTTCTACTGTCTTCAAATTATGTCCTAGAATTTTGTATTGATAAAGCCACTGGATGGCGAAACGTCTACTATAAAGATACCCAGATGTTGCACATGTGTCTTAATTTCACCTGCTATCCATGTTCACCTAGCAGTAAGTAGGTACCTGGGTGTTAGCCGATTGGTATGGGTTGCATCCTGGAACAAAATTAACCTAAGTTGCCAGAAATGCTCTGCATAACCAGGGGTTTTCTATATACTATCTCAGTGATGACAGCTTTGGTCTGTATAAGTTGCACCATGTACTTGGAGAACATAAGAAAGTAGGAACACTGCCGCAGGCCTACTGACCCATGCGAGGCAGGTCCAACATTTAGCCAATATTAAACTGCATCTGCCACTTCTCCGACCACTGCATCAGTCTATTCAAATCATCCTGGAGTGCTCTAATGTCCTCATTTGAATGAATTGGACGGCCTATTTTGGTGTCATCAGCAAATTTGCTTATGTTGCTATTTATTCCTTCATCTATGTCGTTTATGTAAATTGTAAACAACAAGGGGCCCAACACTGACCCCTGTGGAACACCGCTTGTGATGTGCCCCCATTCTGATGTCTCTCCATTTATGCAAACTCTCTGCCGCCTATTTGTCAACCATGCCTCTACCCAGGAAAAAATTTCTCCTCCTATTTCGTGTGAAATAAAGATAATTATTCTAACTGCAGATCAAAAGTTGTTGACCTACGGGAACTCTAAATCAACGGCATTAAGGGACCCAGGAGCTAAAGTTCAATCCTTTGCTGAAGCATGGCGGACAGTATACGTATTTTATTTTTTACTAGTCACCCCGAAATATGAGAAAGCTTCATCGGCTTAAAAGTTTCAAAACTTTTTGTAATATGATTAGAAAAATATTAATGCAATTATTCGGATGTACATTAGTTATGATTTCAGTACATTAGTCTGAATGTACATTAGTCATGATTTCAGTTACGTGTATGATTTTGATTTCTGTGCAATAACTTGAGAAAGCCTATGTATTCTCAGTCTATGGAACGGGTGAAACTGGTAATTTGCGACTTGCATAGTTCAATAACAAAAATCTAAATATTTAAAGCTATTCTCAAATGATTTGATGCAAAAAAGGTACCTTGACACATACACAATATACACTCCAATAACAATGCAAATTATCTAACATTACAAACAAATCAGGAATTGGGTGGGGTTCGAACCCATGGCTAGCAAGTCCTAAAACTCACAGACCGGTGTGTTAACCACTGGGCCAGCTGGCTCTAATAAGATTCATCCAACTAGTGGCGGCCCATGCTTACCTCCCTGTGGTGTATGGAAATATACTTAGTTGAATTAATCTTATTAGAGCCAACTGGCCCAGTGGTTAACGCACCGACCTGTGAGTTTTAGTAGTCTTGCCATGGGTTCAATCCCCACTCGTTCTCTGATTTGCTTGTAATGTTATTACGAATTCGTGAGTAATAATTTGAATTATTATTGAAGTGTATACTGTGTAGGTGCCAAGGCTGTATGACTTTTTGTAGGTTTAGAGCTTAGTTATAATAATAATAATAATGTGGATGCCAAAAATATTTTACCAAATCATTTAAGAAAGGCGGTAAAAAAATACATTTGTTATTGAGCCATGAAAGTCACAAATTGCAAATTACATTAATTTAAGACATCTTGAAACTGATTTTCATATAACTGGAGAATGTCTCTTTCGATCGGCCTCAAACTTTCGTGGTCCTTGAAAGTGGACCATTACCAATTTTTCCTTCCTAATTTCAGGTCTCGCAGGAAGTGACTCATTCGTGTTTACAACACTGGCAGGTTGTGTTTACAACACTGGCAGGTTGTTTACAACACTGGCAGGTTGTGTTTACAACACTGGCAGCTTGTGTTTACAACACTGGCAGCTTGTGTTTACAACACTGGCAGCTTGTGTTTACAACACTGGCAGCTTGTGTTTACAACACTGGCAGCTTGTGTTTACAACACTGGCAGCTTGTGTTTACAACACTGGCAGCTTGTGTTTACAACACTGGCAGCTTGTGTTTACAACACTGGCAGCTTGTGTTTACAACACTGGCAGCTTGTGTTTACAACACTGGCAGCTTGTGTTTACACACTGGCAGCTTGTGTTTACAACACTGGCAGCTTGTGTTTACAACACTGGCAGGTTGTGTTTACAACACTGGCAGCTTGTGTTTACAACACTGGCAGCTTGTGTTTACAACACTGGCAGCTTGTGTTTACAACACTGGCAGCTTGTGTTTACAACACTGGCAGCTTGTGTTTACAAAACAGATGGTCACTACTTTTATCTACATTTGAAAGTCGCAGTCAAGGAGTCGTGTAGCAGAGAAAGTCTGTGACCAGGGAGAAGCTACTGTCAAGACACCATCCTATTAACCACATTACCGAAAAAGAAAAATTCGGGGACAATACAGTATATTATGTTTTGAAGAATGGCTTCACGATGGTTCACGAAAATTGCAATAATTCGAGTGCATCCTATTATATAAATTTCTATACAGTAATTATATATATATACATATATATACTATTGTAACCACGAACAAGTGGTATTGATCAATAACACTGCGACTAGCCAAGGACTCGAACCCATGTTGTTTTGGCCTGCCTCATGGTGAGCGAAAACCACATGACGCTCTAACCCGCAGGATCCTCAAATCCTACAAGAATCAAGCACCTAGCGGAGCTAGGTGTTTTTCCGTGATCCGAGGACATACGGTGGTGTGGGTGCCTCTGAACTAATTTCATTCTACTCCCCGTTTGGTGTACTAGCCTCAACAAGCAGTATTTTATATTATTGTAACCACGAACAAGTGGTATTGATCAATAACAACACTGCGACTAGCCAAGGACTCAAACCCATGTTGTTTTGGCCCGCCTCATTTTGAGTGAAAACCACATGACTGGTTAGAATTTTGGAAGTGCATGAAAAATTAACTTAAGGCGTGATTTACCGTCCCCCAAACTTGGAAGGGACCAAGGGAGATTACTTTAAAAAAAATTAAGGCAACAAGGCACGATAACGTAGTAATTCAAGAAGACTTAACTTTAGTCAAATTAATTAGAATTCATTGACTGGGAATGTTGAGTCAAACAACTTCCTCAGGGTAGTTCAAAATTGTTTATTGACTGAACCAGCGAGAGCAATAATCTGCTTGATTTGGTGTTGACTAACAAGGTTAAACTTGAAAATTAGACACATGTGCAATATCTGGGTATCTTTATTGTAGACGTTTCGCCCTCCAGTGGCTTTACCAATACAGATTCTTGGACTATATAGAGAAGATGAGGTAATCAGTCAGCCAGCCTTGGAGTTAGTGTGAAGATCACCGTAGTTGTGAAGATTCTGGAGCACAGGCAAGGAGGCTGGCGCTTATATACTGGCGTCAGGTGGAAAGGGACGGGTAGCAGACGAGGGCATAGTCTCTGGTAGGCGGGATTCCCCAGTGGAAGTAGGTATTGTATACCATTATTGTACAACTTGTCAGACACTGCAAACATCATGGAATCTTGGTTCAGAGGACATCTACATAACCTTCTTCACGACTACTATTACCACTACCCCGTCCCTTGAGTATGACCTACTTCCACTGGGGAATCCCGCCTACCAGTAACTATGCCTTCGTCTGCTACCCGTCCCGATCCACCTGATGCCTATATAAGCACCAGCCTTCTTGCCTGTGCTCCAGAATCTTCACAACTACGGTGATCTTCACACCAACTCCAAGGCTGAGGGACTGATTACCTCATCTTCTGTATATAGTTCTACTGTCCTCAAATTATGTCCTTGAATCTGTATTGATAAAGCCACTGGATGGCGAAACGTCTACAATAAAGATACCCAGATGTTGCACATGTGTCTAATTTTCATCGTGTCGGTATTGTATACCATTCATGTACAAGAATAAACTTGTCAATAATCCAGAAATTACATAGGAACTTGGCGCGAACAACCACAAATCAATTACTTTTAGTACCGACTGGAAGTATGACAGTAGGGATAATTCAGTAACGTCCCAGAGTATCGTTTAGCAGATTACAATGGACTTCGAGATCATCCATCAACTGTGGACTGGGGTATCAAGGAGAACTATCAATATGACAGTTTTCTAAACACTCTACATGCTGCCCAGAGAATATTTATTCCGTTTAGAGAAATGAGATCAAATAGAAAAGATCCAAAATGGATGAAAAATAGGCTCAAACATATTTTAGGGCAGAAGAAAATAATTCATAAGTGAATCAGAAGAGGTGAGGACCATCTCATGGATCAATATACATACATTAAGAGGGAGCATAAAAAATATAAGAAAAGTTAAACGGGACTATGAAATTAAGGTGGCAAATGATGCGAATTATTATTATTATTATAATCAAATAGAAGCGCTAAACCACAAGGGTCATACAGCGCTGCAGGTTATTGCAGGAAGCAGGGAGAATGGGTTGTAAGAGGGAGATGGATGATTAGTAGGGTATGGAGTGCAGAAGGACAGTGGATAGTGCAGGGATAGAGGGTAGCAAGAGATCGAGGTAGAAGGGACTGAGGGAAGTGCTAGAGGCATAATCTTCAGAGTTTGTGTAGTAAGTCAGTTTCTGTCAAAAAGTCAACGAGAGAGTCAGGATTAAAGGAGGGGCCATCAGCAAGAAGGGAAGGTAAAGAAAGGGCCGCAGAGCGAAGACTCCGTTGGAGGTAAATTCTGTGCGCTCGTTGATAAAGTGGACAGTCCAACAGAATATATCGAACATACACTGGAACCTGACAATGCTCACAGAGAGGGGCAGGGAGCCTCTCCATGAGATACCCGTGCGTAAGACGAGTGTGGCCAATGCGAAGACGGGACAGTGTAGTCTCCCAACCTCGACATTGGTGAAAAGAAGAAGGCCAGAAACCTATAACCGGTTTAATAGAATGAAGTTTGTTATTCAGCAGGTCAGACCTGCGTTGTTGCCAACGGGTGTGAAGGTGGGTAGCAATGAACGCAAAATAGTCCGTAAAAGGAACGCCTCTATATGAAACTGGAGGGTCATGTACTGCTGACCGGGCAGCAGTGTCTGCCTGTTCATTGCCCTGTACGTCAACATGACCAGGGACCCAACAAAAAACAATATCTTTGTGTTTGCTAAAGATACGGCATAACCAAAGTTGGATACAAAGAACTAGGGGGTGAGGTGTATCAATTTTACGGATACCCTGTAAAGCACTAAGGGAGTCTGAAACGACCACAAATGGTGATACAGGCATAGATGCAATACGGATAAGTGCCACAAGAATGGCATACAATTCAGCCGTAAATATGCTAGCCGAGGGTAATAGATGCCCTCGCACGACGCTGTCCGGAAACACTGCTGCGAATCCGACGTCGTCAGACGACTTTGAACCATCGGTGTACACTGCGATGGCATGGGAATGAGAGCGGAAGTGGTCTAGAAAAAAAGAGCAAGAAGCCGCCGTAGGTAGGCGGGCTTTCGCGCAAGGTAGAGGAATAGAACAGACACGGACAGCAGGAACTTCCCAAGGGGGTAGGGGAAAGGGAGATGTCACATGAACATATAGAGGTGGTAGCTGAAGGGAAGCCAAGAGTGAATGTAGACGAAGAGAAAAGGGACGAAGTAAGCAGGGACGACAAACAAATAAAGAGCGTCTACTAACATCTGTAACAATCCTATACATGGAAGGATTACGGAGGTCATGAGAGCGAACATAATAGCGAATGCGGGGAAGAACGAAATGCACCAAGGCATAAGAGTAATCCCTGGTGATGGATGGGATTAAGGATGGAAAGAGTAGCAGGAGAGGCCACCGAATATATCTGGTCACCATAATCGAGTTTTGATAAAATTAGGGCTGAATGTAGACGAAGGAGAGTTCTACGATGTGCGAGGGTTTTAAGGAGGTTCAGCCGGCTGTGACAAGTTGCCTTAAGAGAGGTAATATGAGGTTTCCAGGACAATCGACGGTCAAACAGGAGGCCGAGAAACCTGACTGTATCACGTTCTGGAATATGTGAGCCGTATAGGTACAATGGATGATCAAAGACCACTGAAAGTCTAGTAAACGTAATTTGATGTGTTTTGCTACTAGAAAATTTAAACCCGTGAGTGGTGGCCCAATCAGAAACCCGGTTGATGGTATGCTGGAGGGAAACTGCAATGAGGTGACAGTCAGCACCCGCACAAGCTATAGCAAAGTCATCCACATAAAACGATGACCAAATGTTGGATGGGAGAACTGATGCCAGATTATTTATAGCAAGGAGAAATAGTGTTGTGCTCAGAACACATCCCTGTGGGACACCTTCAGCTTGGACAAAGTCCGGGGAAAGCTCATTACTAACCCGGACACGGAAATGTCTTTCAGTTAAGAAAGCCTTAAGGAAAAATGGTAGATTGCCTCGGAGGCCTAAGGAGTGGGCTTAGGTCAAGATATTATACTTCCAAGTTGTGTCATAAGCCTTCTCAAGATCGAAAAAAATGGCGATAACCGAGTGGTTATTGGCAAAGGCATTACGAATATACGTATCCAAGCGCAGTAAGGGGTCAATGGCAGAACGGCCCTTACGAAAGCCATATTGACTAGTGGAGAGACTACTATGAGTCTCTAAATACCACATCAAACGTCTATTAACTAGACGTTCCATCACCTTGCAAACTGCACTGGTAAGAGCGATGGGACGGTAGTGGGAGGTATCACGTCCCGTAGTACCTGGTTTGCGAAAAGGAAGAACAATAACAGACTTCCACAGTTGGGGAATAACTCCTTGCGACCATATAAGATTAAAGAGTCGTAAGAGGACAGTAAGAGCAGACTGATGTAAATGCTGTAGCATACGAATATGTATGCCGTCTGGCCCAGCTGCCGATGATCGGCAAGCAGAGAGTGTTGCTTCCAGTTCTTGAAGGGTAAAAGGCACATTATAGGATTCTTCTCTAAGAGAAGAAAAATCTAAGGGCTTTAACTCACTGGCAGACTTAGAAGAAAGGAACGAGTGGCACAGATGGAGCCCTTGACAAATGCGGACGAGATGATTACCAATTTCAGTGGCAACGGCAAGAGGGTGTGCTATATCGACACCGGCAACCTGAAGAACAGGAGCCGGGTCGGGGGAGAATTTACCACTCAATTTCCGCACTTTCTTCCAGACTGCACTCATTGAGGAAGCCGAAGTGACCGTAGAAACGTAATCTCGCCAGCAAGTGCGTTTAGCATCACGTATGCTTAAAATCAAGGAGTCTCTCTGTGGTTCTGTTATACCGATACCTGCCCCATGCAGCGCGTTTCAAACGTACTGCCAGAGCACAAGCAGGAGACCACCAAGGCACGCATTTCTGAGAATGCTTGTCCGAGGTTTGTGGGATAGAATGTGACGCTGCCGTGAAGACGGAGGACGAAACGAGATGTAAAAGTTCATCAATGGAGGACGAGGAAGGAACCTCATGAAAGGCAGTAAGTTGTGTTTAAAGGTCCCATTTCGCCCGGTCAAATTGCCAGCGTGGGCTACGAGGAGGTGGAGAATACAAAGGGGACCTAAGGATGATTGGGAAATGATCGCTATCATGCAAGTCTGGGAGGACAGACCAGGTGAAGTTAAGGACAGTTGATGAAGAGCAGATGGAAAGATCGATGCAGGAGAAAGAATGAGTTCGGGGATCAAAATGGGTAGGAGTACCCGTATTTAAAACATGGAGGGGAAGAGAAGCAAGAAATGCCTCCAACTGAACGCCACGGGAGTCACAGTGTGACCCTCCCCAAAGAAAATGGTGTGCGTTAAAATCGCCAAGTAATAGAAGGGGTGGCGGCAAGGAAGAAACCAGAAATTCAACATCTGGGATAGACAATGCTCGCAAAGGGGAGAGATATAAAGAACAGAGAGTATACCACTTATTCAAGTGGATACGAGCTGCGGTGTAATGTAGAGAAGAATGAACATAGAGCTGACGGTATGGAATACCAGTGCGTATAAGAAGAGCACTTTCGTTAAAGGATCCATTGGAAAAAGGATCCGCTGAATATAACAAATCATAGCCTGAAAAGGGCCGGATAACAGAGGATTGCAATTTGGATTCTTGCAAACAGACACCAACGGGGGAAAACTGGGAGAGCAACACCTGAAGCTCACCCCGGTTACCCCTGAGGCCTCGGATATTCCACTGCAAATAAGCCATGATTTATAAAGAGAAAGATAGAAGTCGAGGTTAGAGGTATCTATGGACTAGGTTTAGAAAAGTCCACGTGTGGAGGCAGCAGAAGACTCGTAATCAGAGAAGGAGTGGGACGCTGTGAAGGAAGGAGGGGTGTAGACAAAGAGAGAGGATGAGGAACCGGAGGTGGAGCGGTGTCCATCAACGTTCCAGGCTCTGCAATAAATTCTGCGATAGCTTCCAGATTTTCGGAAGACAAAGATGCAGAATGTGGGACTTCATTAGAAATGGGAGGAGAGGGAGCAACTATCGGGGAGTCTATAGACTGTACTAAAGTAGGAGGCGAGGAGATGGAAGAGGAAACTGTCGAAGTGGCTTTGGAGGGGACAGGGAATGAAGATAGTGAATGAGAAGGAGGATGAACCTCCACACACGTTACAGAACTAGTCGGAGGCGAAGAACCCGGCAACAGGGATTTTTTGCTGGACTTATGAGAAGAAGGGGGGCGCTGAGGTTTAGGCGAAGGACGAGGACGTGTAGACTCAGAACTGTGCGAGTGAGTAGAGGAAGGAGTGTGGACAGTATGGGATGCCGTGGTAGGGACCTCGGAGCCAAGAACATCAAAAGGATTCGAGACAGGGGTGACTGAGGATGTTGTAACCACAAAGGAAGTTGAGGAAGTTGGGACCCCAGAAGGGGGCGACGTTTAGCAATGCGAGAATAGGAAATACGGGGAAGTCTCCCTTGTAGGCATAGATGAGAGACGGCCATAGCATATGAGAAGCTTTCCGCCTCTTTGAGACAACGGATTTCCCGCTCATTCAGGTAAATCTGACAACGGTGAGAGTACGATTGATGTGCCTCATGACAGTTAAGGCAAGAGGGAGGTAGAGTACAAGTAGGTCTGGTATGGTCGTCGGCACCACAGACTGGGCATTCAGCCATGGACCTGCAATATTTCGCTGGATGACCAAAACGCCAGCAGTTTCTACACTGTTGCAGTGTAGGGGTCACCTTTCGAACTTGTAAACATTGACCTGCAATGTAAACCGAAGGTGGTAGTTCACGGCAGTCAAATGTTAAACGAGCTATATTGCAAGGATAACGTCTTCGCTTATTGGCAGGGAGGACAAAAGTGTCAACATTAAGGATAGGGAGTTCTTGGAGCTCAAGCTGCTCCAAAATGTCATCACCACATGTCTGGAAATTCCGTTGGACAATGGTGTGGGGTAAAAATGACAGAACCAGTACAAGAATTGAGAGAATGATGCTTGTCAATAGTGATAGGAACAGTATCTATGGTTGTAAGAAGAGAAAGATCATGAGCTTGGCCAGCATTCTGGACCGTGATGATGCAAGTGCCGCTCTTGAGAGTGTGAAATGAGATATCTTTACCAACATGGCATAGCAGAGCCTTACCAATACTAGGGTCTGAAAGATAGGTATTAGGAGAAGTTGGTGTTAGAGTAAAAAACTTTGTCCATTGAGTAGTGTGAAACAAAGAGCTTAAGGGGAGTGCGTGACGAGCTGGTCGTTTCTGAGATGGACGAGAAGGTAGTGTCAGATCGTCATGTAAGGATCGTGGTCGTTTGTGCGCGGAACCCGGGGTGGTCCGACGTGTGACGGGCGGGCAATTCGAAAATTGCTGGTTAGGTTACTTCTTTCTTTTTGTTTTAAAGAAAAAAAAGAAAGAAAATAAAAATAAAAAAAAAGAATAAAAAAAGGGGGGAACGTGGAGGAATAGCTCCTAGGAGGAATGAAAGGGGCGTAAATATCCCTCCGTGCCCAAGAGGACCTCAACACCGCAAGTAGTGCAGATGCTGCATGGAACCCGTGCCATACCCTACCCTTCATGCCAGTAAACCAGCAATCCGGGATAGCAACCTCACATCCACCGAGCCACCTCGGCGGACAAAAGAGAGGGCGGCCGCATATCCGCCACAAAGCATACCGCCTTCGGCCACCACCCCCGGAATCCGAAAGGTGGCCTCCAGAGATACACCCGTCGCCCGAAAGATACCCAAGGCCACCCCTTGGGAGACTGGAAACTGATCGGGACATCCCCAGGCGATCCAGATTCCACAGCAAACTACACCACCGCCAAGAACCTCAACGGAATGGGATTGGACCACGGTACCCTTCCCCCTACCTAGGAACTAGAATGCCTGTGGAGAGAAGCTCCCAGGGTAAAAATGGGAAGGAAATAAGGGAGGGATGAGGAGGAGGAGGAAAGGGAAAAGGGAGGATAAGGAAGATGGGAAAGGGGAGGGGGGATTGGGGGTAATTAGGTTCGGTTTGAGGAAGAAGACCAAGAGTTCCAATTCCTCAGACCGATAGCCTCTTTACCGCGACAAGGAGCCCCCCTTAAAGAGGAAATGATGCGAAAACTAACCTGAAAGGCTTTTACCAGGTATATAGAACAACAGTTAGAGAAAAGATAGGTCCTCTTAAAAATAATTCTGGGCAGCTTACTGACAAGGAGAATGAGATGTGCTTGATTTTTAATAATTATTTCCTCTCGGTTTTCACACAGGAGGACTAACAATATCCCAGTAATTAACTTTTATAGTGGGACTGAAGAAAATAAATTATGTAATATCACAGTGACTATGGATATAGTAATCAAACAGTAGATTTAAAGCAAAATAAATTCCCGGGGCCCTGATGAACTTCTCTCAGGGGTTCTTAAGGAGTGCAAAATGGAACTTTGTGAACCTTTAACTGACATTTCTAACATATCTCTTCAAATAGGTGTAGTGTCTGATATGTGGAAGATAGCTAATGTAATTCCTATTTTTAAAGTAGGGAATAAGTCGCTATCGTCAAATTACCGCCCTACAAGCCTGAGCTCATTTGTAGGTAAATTACTAGTCAATTATAGCTATTATAAAAAGTCATCTTGATGACCATAATTTGATCTATGATACTCAGCATGGATTCTCAAGGGACCGTTCCTGCCTAATTTACTTTCTTTAGTAAAGCTTTTGAGGCCGTTGATCACAATAAAGAATTCAATACTATTTATTTGGATTTTCTTGGGCCGAGGCCTGGTTCACCAACAGGAGTGTGTGAATAAATGGGGTAAAATCTGAGTGGGGATCTGTAACAAATGGTGTTCCACAGAGATCAGTGTTAGGCTCATTGTTGTTCACAATATATCTTAATGACCTTGACGAGAGAATAACTAGTGACATGAGCAAACTCGCTGATGACATGAAAATAGGCAGGATAATCGATTCAGAGGAAGATGTCACTGAACTTCAGGAGGATTTAGACAAACTCATGTCGTGGTCGGAAAAGTGGCAGATGCAGGGTGACATTTTCCCTGATTACACTAGGTCAAGCAGCATTACCGTTAACACAACTTACCTTACTAAATAAGCTTCTGGGCACAGAAGTGATTGAGTTGTTTGATAAAGGAGCACAAAGGTTCTTTATCTGCTGTAGTGCATTGTGTGAACTCTGACACCGTGTGACAACATATCCTTAGACCCAACTGGTTTTTTCCCAGGCCCTCGCGAATGATGATACGATGACCATGACCTTGTTTGACCAGTCAAACCAGCGCCTCGCCCCCGGTGTAATAAAATCAAGCCCATGATATTTTCCCATGAAAGATGTGGGAGAAAGGAGGGGATGGGGGTTAGGTAAGAGAGTCGAGATGGGCAGTAAAACCCATGTATGCCTATCCAATGTTTGCCATATTTCTTTATCCACTCTTAATTTATAAGATTAAGTTAGTAATGAAACCTCTAAGTTAATAATACTACTTCTTAAAAATATTTAACCCCTCTCACTCATCTAGTTATTTAATCTAAATCTGAAACTACCCAAGGTTTTAGCTTCAATAACCCTATTAGGCAGACTACCCTATTTCCAACAAACAAATCGATCAGTGTCTCAAAAGAATATCCTCTCTTAGGATATTTTGAAACAATGATTGCTGCTACATCATTTTAAAAACATATTTCATTAGAACATAAGAAATGAGTAGCACTGCAGAAGACTTACTGACCCATACTAGGTGTATCTTGGGTTTATTTTTCGCGTCAGGCTCCCTAATATGTCGTGCCAGGCTCCCTAATATGTCGTGCCAGGCTCCCTAATATGTCGTGCCACACTTGTAGTGCCATCTTGCAGGCTTAGGCTTAGCTTCAGTCCGTGAGAGGCGGCTTCATTCTTACTATTGCAGCCGATAGCCTACAGACAACAAGTGGACTCTCCCATGCAGTCTGGGGCTCTGGATTGGCCCCTAGGGCAAGCCTAAACACACTGCTTAAGAACCCAATAAAGTAATTCATCGCCTCTGAAGAGTATTATTCACCGCTACCAGACCTATAAGCATTTATTGATATAGAGGCACATTCAAGTCACACCCACTCACAAAAAGGAACACTACTGCAGGCCTACTGGCCCAACTCACACCCACCCACACCCACTAACTTGTTTTTAAAGCCACCCAACAAACAGCCAACAGAATGAACCAGACTGTGACAAATCAACAAGCAGGTAGAAATATCAATCACACACTGACCAGGTAAATATCAAAGTGATTTATCAGTTATGTTAGTGATACAACCAGTTAGTAGAATGCATCGCCTAATAAATCGAAAATCTTTAACTTATTTGTTTTGGATTCTAAGTCAGACATTTTTTTTATATAAACACTGGGATAGGCTGGATAGGGTATGTGACATTATGGTAATTGATATTGACAAATGGTTCAAAAAGACTCGTGGGTAAACACTAGGACATATTAGAAAACGTTTCTGCCCTGGGACCTTGAACACTTCTAACACACACAGGCTGAAAATAACAGTATAGTCTATATAAATAACAAAAATACATAAAAGAAAGAAACTTAAGACGTTTCGGTTCAACTTGGACCATTAAGTAGTCGCACACTAACACGAAGATAAGGGAACCAGTATACCTCCGAGAGGAAGGCAGAGGAAGGCAGGGACGAGACAGAGAGAGGAGGGAGAAAGACGGAAGTGGAGACAGTAGTGGTAAAGGTAATGCTGGTAGTTGTGTAAAACTTGGTAATTGATACCAACAAGTTGGACACTGGGACATATTTATTAGAAAACGTTTCGGTTCTGAGACTTTTTTTTTAGAAGTGATCAAGATCCCAGGACCGAAACGTTTTCTAATGTGTCCTAGTGTTTGCTTACCTGTCCTTTTAAACTAATGTGACATTATTGCAACGGGTCGTGGGGAAAAAAGGCTGAAGAACACTTCTTAAAAGCTGTAAACAAGGAGATGCCAGACCCATGGTCACGACCCTGATGGGTCGCGGATGGCCCTGACTCCCAAAACGATACACTAAAATTTAAAAACTTGCAAGAAAACAAATGGGTTGGGCGAATATTTTTGTTAGTGGGTTTGGTATAGAGAAGAACCTGCCTAGTACGGGTCAGTAGTCTGCTGCAATGTTCCTCACTTCTTATGGAAAAACTGCTTTGCAAGTAGGTTGACCTCGCTCATTTAGTGTATTCAAACGTTGGCAGCTTTCCCAATTCTCACAAATGGTATTTAAAGCGATGCTTTCACCCCGTCAATGTTCCCTCCGGCAATTTTTTGTGGTTAGATTGCTCAATTTTTTCCTTAAAATGTAGTTTCAACAACAGGCTTGAATAAATATTTTTAAATATTAAACTATTTAGCTTGAGGTCGATTTACTGGGGTGGTAATTAGGAACTGGTACCACTAGAGGAGAAGTGGATGTTATTTACTGGGGTGATAATTAGGAACTGGTACCACTAGAGAAGTGGATGTTATTTACTGGGGTGGTAATTAGGAACTGGTACCACTAGAGGTGAAGTGGATGTTATTTACTGGGGTGGTAATTAGGAACTGGTACCACTAGAGGTGAAGTAAATGTTATTTACTGGGGTGGTAATTAGGAACTGGTACCACTAGAGGTGAAGTGGATGTTATTTACTGGGGTGGTAATTAGGAACTGGTACCACTAGAGGAGAAGTGGATGTTATTTACTGGGGTGGTAATTAGGAACTGGTACCACTAGAGGTGAAGTGGATGGTATTTACTGGGGTGGTAAATAGGAACTGGTACCACTAGAGGTGAAGTGAATTCTATTTACTGGGGTGGTAATTAGGAACTGGTACCACTAGAGGAGAAGTGGATGTTATTTACTGGGGTAGTAATTAGGAACTGGTACCACTAGAGGTGAAGTGGATGGTATTTACTGGGGTGGTAAATAGGAACTGGTACCACTAGAGGTGAAGTGAATGCTATTTACTGGGGTGGTAAATAGGTACTGATACCACCCGAGATCGTCAAGTAAATGTGATTTGGCTTTTTTTTTTTTGGTCTATAACAACAAAAATCAGGTGACCTCTCTCTGGGAAGGTTATAACTGCCACCCAGAAAGGGGAGGGGGGAAACCTTCCATCGTCACTAACGTTAAGATTTTAATATCTTCAACTTACGCAAAAAGGCCAGAAATTTATCGCTCTTAACACCGGATGGAAAATTCATCATCATCATCATCATTGTGGGGGAGCGCTAAACCCGTAGGGATTATACGGCACCTGTTATGGGTTGGGGGATGGAAAGCATTCAGATTTAATTCAGAAAATTGGAACGCAGATCCAATTCCCTAAATCAAGAGCCCCTCACTAGCGTCAAGGAACCTTCCTTGAGGGGGGTGGGTGGAAAATCATATGGTAAATAACAATTGACTTAAAACTTGTATGGGATGTGAACTTACCTTAATGATGCTGCGATGACTCTCCCGAGATGATCTGCTGCCTCTCACTTACCTGCAAGGTAAATAATGTTTAATGAGCCTCAGCTCCAGGTACGCCCTTCAGCCTGCACCACAAGTCTCAGCTCCAGGTACACCCTTCAGCCTGCACCACAAGTCTCAGCTCCAGGTACGCCCTTCAGCCTGCACCACAAGTCTCAGCTCCAGGTACACCCTTCAGCCTGCACCACAAGTTCAGCTCCAGGTACACCCTTCAGCCTGCACCACAAGTCTCAGCTCCAGGTACACCCTTCAGCCTGCACCACAAGTCTCAGCTCCAGGTACACCCTTCAGCCTGCACCACAAGTCTCAGCTCCAGGTACACCCTTCAGCCTGCACCACAAGTCTCAGCTCCAGGTACACCCTTCAGCCTGCACCACAAGTCTCAGCTCCAGGTACACCCTTCAGCCTGCACCACAAGTCTCAGCTCCAGGTACACCCTTCAGCCTGCACCACAAGTCTCAGCTCCAGGGCACCCTTCAGCCTGCACCACAAGTCTCAGCTCCAGGTACACCCTTCAGCCTGCACCACAAGTTCAGCTCCAGGTACACCCTTCAGCCTGCACCACAAGCCTCAGCCCCAGGTACACCCTTCAACCTGCACCACAAGTCTCAGCTCCAGGTACACCCTTCAGCCTGCACCACAAGTCTCAGCTCCAGGTACACCCTTATGCCTGCACCACAAGTTCAGCTCCAGGTACACCCTTCAGCCTGCACCCAAGTCTCAGCTCCAGGTACACCCTTCAGCCTGCACCACAAGTTCAGCTCCGGTACACCCTTCAGCCTGCACCACAAGTCTCAGCTCCAGGTACACCCTTCAGCCTGCCCACAAGTCTCAGCCCAGGTACACCCTTCAGCCTGTACCACAAGTCTCAGCTCCAGGTACACCCCTTCAGCCTGTATCACAAGTCTCAGCTCCAGGTACACCCTTCAGCCTGTACCACAAGCTCAGCCCAGGTACACCTTCAGCCTGCACCACAAGTCTCAGCTCCCGGTACACCCTTCAGCCTGCACCACAAGTCTCGCTCCAGGTGCACCTTCCCTGCACCACAAGTCTCAGCCCAGGTACACCCCCTTTAGCCTGCACCACAAGCCTCAGCCCCAGGTACACCCTTCAACCTGCACCACAAGCCTCAGCCCAGGTACACCCCCTTTAGCCTGCACCAAATCTCAGCTCCAGGTACACCCTTCAGCCTGCACCACAACCTCAGCTCCAGGTACACCCTTCAGCCTGCACCCCAAGCCTCAGCCTCAGGTACACCCTTCAGCCTGCACCCCAAGTCTCAGCACCAGGCACACCCTTCAGCCTGCACCTTCAAAAGGGGTATTCCCAGTTATACCCTTCAACCTGTACATACATTGGTTGTCCCCAGTCATACTCTTCAGCCTGCACCCTCAAGGGTATCCCAAGGTATATCCTTCAACTTACACCTTCAAAGGGTATCCCAAGTTATATCCTTCAACTTACACCTTCAAGGGGTATCCCAAGGTATATCCTTCAACTTACACCTTTAAGGGGTAACCCAAGGTATATCCTTCAACTTACACCTTCAAGGGGTATCCGGTTATCCTTCAACTTACACTTCAAGGGTATCCCCTTCAGCCGGCACTTTCAAGGTGTATTCCCAGGTATGCCCTTCAACCCGCAACTTCAAGGGGTATTCCAGTCCACACCTTCAAAATGTATTCCCTTCATCCCGCACCTAAAAAGGGTATCCCCAGGTATACCCTTCAACTTGCACATTCAAGAGGGTATCCCCAGGTTTACCCTTCAACCTGCAGCTTCAAGAGGGTATCCCAGGTATACCTTTCAACCTGCAACTTAAGGGGGATCCCCAGGTATCCCTTCAGCCTGCACCTTCAAGGGGGTATACCTGAGAGCCAGGTATACCCTACCTCACCTTCAAGGGGATCCCAGGAAACCCTTCAGCCTGCACCTCCTGCAGTTATCTTCAACATATAATAATTTTTTATCAATTAGTCACAAAATAAGATGTGGACTGGGACAAAGATTATCATCTTTCAACTGTCGAAGATGGAACTCACCTTCCCATGAGGGTTGATCGTGGTTACCAGGCCTAGACAGGTGGTGCTGGGAGCCAGGTGGTGCTGGGAGCCAGGTGGTGCTGGGAAGTGGTGCTGGGACCCAGGTGGTGCTGGGACCCAGGTGGTGCTGGGACCCAGGTGGGCTGGGAGCCAGGTTCAAACTCCCATCAACACTTCTCCATTATCAGTTATAACTTAAACCGTTATCAACTGTAATATAAAAATATAAACACTTACATCATT
>WNWK01028585.1:0-25230 GCA_009830355.1 Cherax destructor | reverse complement strand
CATGATCCCATCACCTAAACAACAGACAACATATATAATAATTATTCCCCAAAACAAGACCCTTATCACCTCTGTCCTTGTCCAGGACCCCAACCACACCCACCTACTATAGAAGTGCACCACATCAAGGTGTACTCCAATGACTTCACAAAGGGAGTTACAAAAGTAGTCACTATAACCCTTCCCAAAGCATTAACACCTTCCATTCACATGACACTTTCATTATTTGTCATATCAACCCTACTTGTACTATAAGTACTATAGTACCCTACACTTAATACCACACAGTACAAATTTTCAAACGAGACATATATCTCTTTAAATACATAAGATTCACATCATGGAGTGACCATAAGGCACTACAAAATTCCCCACAATACCCACTCGCACAGAAAAATTAAACATAAAACAACTAATGATAACGTTAATACATCCTATAAATAATACACGGACAAAAAGTTAATCACCAAAAATTCCTCAAAAACTCCAGCAAAATCCTGCATCACCTCACATTTTAACAAAATAAAATACATCAAAAATTACACCCTAACAAACAGGTGGACATAACTATATGTACATGAAATACATACCAAATGTATCATACCATGTACTCTTCTTAATATTACAAAAATGTAACAGAAAACTCCACCTACAAATACATTAATTCGTACACACAACAGTACTATAACCGCCTCATACCCTAGGTAGGCACCTCACATTTCACTGTAATGGACACATTTAACAACTTCTTTTACTATAACACTTTCATCTGCCTCACTGGCAAAAACTAAAAATTATGATAACCTCTGCACCTCACCACAGAAAACGCAGCCACAAAAGAAAGTCACCTCTGCACCTCAAAAATTAAAGTACAGAAGTAAACCTAAAATCCCTCCAGACTAATGGGAACCTATTAACGTTCCCCCCTATAGACCTTATGCTCCACCGCTAACTACGAAAACTAAAAACTCCTATCCTGAAACCCTACGTGCAACGCACCTACCTACCATTCCCTACCCCTACCCACCCACTCTCCTACTCACTCCCTCTCAACCATAATAAACCTCCCACCGTCATTTCCCTGTAAACTTCAGGAAAACACATGACCCACTTCCTACCATAAATCTCCCTATTCCTAAATTTTGTTCTAACAAACCCCGCCGCTAAAGCCATAATTAAAACAGCCCCTTCCACATCCCTCATCATCCAAGTTTTATAAATGTAATCCAGCATGATATAGGTTATACCCCTACGTACGCCTTCTGGTTTAGCGCTTCTATTTGATTATAATAATAATACGTACGCCTTCCAGGAGATCCCTCAGCTCCAAACTTAGGGCTTTTAAAACCGACACTTTCCCTCCTCCTACCCAACCCAAAACCCTATCCATCCATACTCTGACTAAACCCAACCTTTCACAGAAATATACTGCATGAAACGCTGTTTCCCACTCCCTACACTTAAGACATTCCCCATCCTTCACTAACCCCATCACATATAAAAGACTCCTCGACGCCAGTATACCATGCAAAAATCTGTAGCCCACTTCTCTAACCCTCGGTGCCACCCTAACTTTCCTCAACCATTCCCAAATACTCTTCCACTCATACTTTGGATACATAGCTTCCCCTTGTACCACTACCTCTCCTCCTCCGATCGCATCCAACCTATGCAATTTAATACTCTCAGGTTCCCTATCAACTAACAAAAACCGAAGGATACTCTCACATTCTATCAATTCTTTACCCCCCCCACAACTTTCGCACCTCTTTCATCACTCCACCTATTTTCCTACCCCAGTCCCTCCCATCAATAAAAATTCCTGCTTCAAAAACACACTCCTCAATCTTCTCCTCAAAGGCACCAACCCCAAACCCCACTTTACGAGTTTCTACCACTGCCTTACTTATCCAATGCCTACCCCTTGCCACACGAATTGCATAACACCTTTTTCCAGCCTACGAATATCCTCCTCCATAAGGGGGAAAACCCCTGCCCTGAACCAAAGTTTGCTATATATTAAAACATTAACTACTATCACTCTTTGTAAAAGAGTGATCTCCCTGGCACTCCAACCTCTCATCCTGGCCAAAGCACCGTTCACCACCTCCCTTGAATTCAACTCCCTGACCCTCTCTAAATCGTTACTAAACACTATCCCACACACCTTCAATTCATTCACACACTTCCATCCATCCCGTACCCCTAACGGACCCCCTACCCACCTTCCCACCTCCAACAATAACGATTTACTACTATTCACCTTCATACCCGTTAATAAACCGAACCTACCAATCACCTCACTTATCCACCTCAAACCTCCATCCGTGTGTATTAAAAGTGTTGTATCATCTACATAACCTATAATATCTGTGCATATGGTCTCTGTCTGTCCCTGTGTCCCTTCCCCACCCTCAACCAATCTAAAAAAAAGGGTCCTGCAGAATAGCAAATAATATCTGTGATAGTGGACAACCTTGCCTAATACCCTTTCCCATATTCACAGCCCACCCCAATTTACCATTTACCTGAATCCTAAAAACTGCCTCCTCATACAATTGCCTCACCCATCCTACTACCTCCTCTCCAAAACCCATGCGCCTCATAATTTCCATTAAAACCCTCCTATTAACCCTATCATATGCAGTGGCCCAATCTAACCCCAGCACCCCACCCTCCTGACAATTTTCTATAAACCCCTTGATTCTCCTATGTCCCCTATGTATGCTCCTTCCCGGAATAACATATTGCCCTTCATGTAACCAAGATCCCACTCCCCTTTTTAACCTATTCGCCAGTATTTTTGCATAAATCTTGTAATCCATACTCATTAATATGATCACTCTAAACTCTTTAAAGCTTCTCGCTTCATCCTTCTTCGGTACTAACACTACCACTCCAGTACGAACTAAATCCTCCATAACCCCTCCCCCCTTCATATCATTAAAGACCTTAACCAGCACCTCTCTCAACACGTCCCAAAACCTAACATACAATTCCCCAGGAAGACCATCCAACCCCGGCGTTTTCCCCATCCTCAAACTTTTAACTGCATTCCACACTTCCTCCTCAGTTATGTCACCTTCTAGCTCTTTCCTCTCCTCGCTGCTCACTCTCTCATCAATACTTCCCAAGAACCCCCTTTCATCCCTTGACACCTCAGCCTCCTCCTCAAATTTTTTTGCAAACCATACTTCCCCATACCTGCCTATTGCCTCAGTTGTGTTTAAAACAAGCCCCTCCTCAAAACCCCCATCTTATCATCTACTTCAATCGCACCTATCGTCATCACCTCCCTCCTTCTCCTAAAGTTTCTCAAAACCACCTCCGACACCCTGTCTCCCCATAGGACCTCATCCATGCCACTCCTCAACCGTAACGCTTGAAATCTATCGTTTTGTATGTCCCTCAACGCCATTCGCACCCTTTCCCTTTCCATGTCCTGAACTCACCCCCCACTATTCCACCATTGCCCTTCAATAAACCCTCCAAATACCTCTGGTACCCGTACCTGTACCTGGCATCCTCTCTACTAACATTCACGAAAAAATCCTTTATCGCAGTATTTCCCCTATCGTTCCACCACTTTGCCACCCCTCCCACCCCCCTACCCCCCTTCCACAACCCTCCCCACCACTCCCCAAAATCCACCTCCCCACCTAACCTGCCCAAAATACTAACATTCAACTTCCAGTAACTTTCATACACCCTCACCGCTCTCTCCCATCCTAATTGTGCAATCACTCCCTTGTGATCCGAAAAACCAGCATCCACACACTCCACCTTCTCCACCTCAACTACCTTCGACACATAAATTCTATCCAACCTTGCTTCATGTGCACCTCTACTATATGTATATTCTACAAATTCGCTTCCACATCCTACCACATCCACTACTCCTACCGCACAACACCTCCCTTAATATCTTAAAAATTGTCACTGTACCTCTAGGCTCTATGTCCCTCACCCTTATGACACTATTCCAGTCACCCCCCAGAATGGCTACTTGAGGTAAATCCCGGAAGGCATAAATTAATTCAGACCTAACAAAATCAGACTTCTCTCGTAAGCAGGCTCCAGCTGGCATGTATACCCCAATAAAACTAACTTGGACAGTTCCCCACCTCCCATCTACCCGTACCACCCTTCCCCCTCCCCCCACCTCCCATGAATCTAACTTGAAGGGACAACCCTCCCTAATACCCACTCCCGCCCCCCCTTTCAAACAGGAAGTCCGACCCACAAATAATTTATAACCTTTCAATACCAAGTCCTCTCCACCCCTAAAATTGTGCTCTTGAAAAAAAACCCACGTCTATCCTATGTTTACTTAGCGTCACCTCAACCCATTTTCTCTTGACCTCCTGTCTGAGGCCATTCATGTTCATTGTAAGACACCTGAAACTAAAGGCATCGGTTTCCCCTTCCTCTGCGGCTGCGTTCCCTCATTCTTTCCATTCCTAACTGCTAAAATGCCACTCCTCTTCCTGACTCCAGTTGCAGGTTGCACACTGCAACTATTGTGGTCCTTAACCCCTCCCACCTTACCCCTCACTACTTCAGTCCACGCCATTTTCCCCGGGCGTTGTCCAGGCGTAATGACGTCATTTTCCGCTTTTTCCCCAGATCTTTTCCTGGAATCACCTTTGTCCATGTCTAGATCAACCTCCTCACCTGGCCAATGTACCTCCACTTCAACCTGCACCTCCATTGCATCCTCACACCCACTCCTGGAGCCATCCACTGACCCTGGCATTCCATCCTTCTGTTTGTCTACAATGTCACTATTTACAAAATCCAACACCTCACCTCCTATTATATCACCCAGATCCTTCAAAATCTCCTCCTCCATACTGTCTTCCTTACCACTCTCACGCTCCTTCGTATTGCTGTCCTCAGAAATCCCTTCCACTGTGTCCTGCATCCTCCGTTGATTCTTTTCCTCATCCTCGTCAACCTCTGCACTCCAACGGGAGGGCACCTTTCCTGCTTCCTTCACCCTATGGTCCTCATCGTCCGTGCCATCCGTTCTCCGCTGCCCATCAGCTATGCATGTCGCTCGTTCCTCACCACCTCGTCTCCCAACATCTCGCCGTTTCACACAATCAGCCGCAAAATGTCCTGGCTGGCCGCACAGTCTGCATGTTTTTACTTGACCTTGGTAATGCACATATACCTGCGTACGAAAACATTCCATCATTACATACGAAGGTATTGGCCTCCGTAAGCTCATTTTAAGGGAATAAGTACCCTCCAATAACCCAGCATAAGGCCCCTGCGCACGTCTTCCCAAGTTTACTGCGTGTATAACGCCATAATCCTTAAAAGCATCTCGAATATCCTCTGGACACGTTTCGAACGGCACATTATGTACCTTAACCCACCTGTAGGTAGCAGACACATCCCTCAGGCAAACCTCCACACCCATGTTGACAACCATCTTCCTGTCTTGGTACTCGTCCACCACTCTCTGATACGCCATAGAGATCTTCATAAGATACTCCATATGTGTCTGTTATGGGGTATTATGGACTTGTTATGGGGGCTATTGGAACCCAGCATGTATTGTTGTAATTAAATAACATGAATGCCTAATTATATTGAATTAATCAGCAGTACTGCTCAGGAGAGTTTAAAAGGCTTGGCCAGCCTTAAAGGCTTAAGGGCTGATTTAACTGATTTTCTCAATATAATAGGTTATATAAATAATGCACACATTTTATTAACTAATTAAAATATAGTTGCATGTCTCATTGTAATAACATAAGATATATTGAGAGTACATGTGGAGATATGCAAAGTGATGTGTTTATGTTTTGAGGGGGAAGAGCTTAGAGAGATGCTGGCTTCCCACAATCCTTCCTGAGGACAATGGCTGCTAGAGTGAGCTGTTGTTGTTGGTGCTTATCTTAACTTGGCTTCAGGGCTGAATGAGAGCCCAAAGGTAATAGGGAGGGTTGTAGATCGATGTTACCATGACATTCTGTGATCTTCAGTGTATCAAGACACTGGAGGGTTAAGAAATGTTGAGAAAAAGAGAGTTGAAGGTGGCAGCTGAGCCATGTGCTTTGGGTAAGGCTGTTTATATGTTTAGGAGTGGAGACCTGTACATTATATGTATATACTTCTTAATATAGCTCTATTTTTATAATGTTGGTTTAAATAACCTTTAAGAGGAATGTGAAAGGATTAAGTTTTCAGATGCAGCAGCTAAACCTGAGTAAGTATCTTTTAGTCTAATAATGTCCTCCTTTTACCCTAAGACCTTTTGAGTAGATACCCTATGCTAGTACATGTGGAACCTTGATGATAAATAAGGGAAAATAACATAACATGGGGGCCTTAACCGGGAGAGTTATTTGACTGTTAAAATAACTCAAAACATTCTTTGAGATGTACTGGTATGAGATAGGGTTATGAGTCACATGTTTTGGTAGGATAAAATTTACCTTGTAAAATTTACCTTGTAAAAATTACCTTGGTGGTGTCAGTGGAAGGTTCATGTATTAGTTTACAGGTTGTTTTCTCCAGAGTGGGGATTAAAGTTGAGTAACACATTTTGTTTGTGGTTATGGTAGAGTGCCATGTGAAGATTTTTCCATTGAACTTGTGTTATTATTTTTATGTACCTGTGTAAAGACCTTGTCCATTGATGCTGTGCAGGAATTTAAGGATAAATATGTCAGAAGCTGAATCTTTAGAATTTTCTGGTTTCAGTGAGGAGGTAAATAATTCATCAGTAAACATGTCTGTTAACAGTGAACAGGAGGAATCACCTCCTCCAGGTAATAAGGAAGCGATGATGAAACTTGAGATAGCTTTGTTAGCAGCTAAGACAAAATTCTTAGAAACTCAGGAGAGAGTAGGTAAAGGGTTAGGAGGTTCAGACCAAGAGCCTGAGCAGTACTTTAACCTAACTAAAGCTGCAAATTTTGTCCCTAAGTTTACAGAGAATGACCCAGACAGATATTTTTCCTTTTTTGAGAAGACTGCAAAGGAGCAAAGATGGCCCAAACAGCAATGGGCTACCCTAGTTCGCACACAGCTTGTAGGCAAAGGTTTTCAGAGAGTAGAGACTCTGGAAGAAGGAGAATTTTCTGATTATGAGAAAGTAAAGGAGGTAGTATTGCTTGCATACCAAATGATACCTGAGAAATATAGGCAAAGGTTCAGAAGCAAAAATTTCAGGAGGGGGAGACCTTAACTGAGTTAGGGAATGAGAAACTGTTCCTGTTTAAGAAGTGGGCTTGTTCAAAAGGAGTGAACAAGGACTATGAGAAGTTAGTAGACCTAATTGTTCATGAGGAATTGTACAATGCAATCCCTGTTGACCTTAGAGAATATTTGGAGGACAAAAACCCAGATAATCTTTCAGCAGCAATGGATTTGGGTGACAGATTCTTAGCTCATAGGGAATTGGTAGGTAAAAACAGTCATGCTCATTCAAAAATTTCCCTGTCTTTTCTAAACCTTATTCCAAATCCTACGGTCATAAAAGGGAGGTGGGACAAGAATTTTCAGGGACAAATGAAGGCTGAGGCACCCTCTCAAACAGAAGGAAAGGTAAGTCAGCTGGAGCTTAAAGTTTACCTAGACCATCAAATAATGTTTCAGTTCCTCGAGCACACAGTACTAGTCCTACTCCAAACGGTAAACATACCTTTAGGAATTATACCTGTTACTACTGTAACAAGACTGGTCACATACAAAAGTATTGCTTTTCTAAACAACAAGACCAGAGAAAGGAGGAACAATCCCAGGGAATCCTAACTGCAGAGACATCCGGTGGCTTGCATTAGGTCTTCAAGGCAAGGTGAGGAGGAACCCTTAGAATTAGACCCCAGGATGCGGGTTTTTGCTAGTAAGTCCACAGTGGCCTTGCATAAGGATGTGGGCAGGGTTGAGAACATGTTGTCCTTGAGAGATGGATGTAGCACCTACTCCTTGCTATGTGCGGGAGTACTGCCAGTGTCTAATGATACCTATACTGGGAAAGATATATTATTGAAGGGTATTACGGGTTCGACCATAAGAACACCTGTACACAAGTTATGGGTAGAATCCGCATACCAAGTTGGCTATCTCCCTGTAGGTATTTCAGATGAGATTCCCTTTGAGGGTGTTGACCTCTTATTAGGAAATAATGTAATGGGCCTGTTAGACAGTGAGGAACATCTAGTAAGGGGAGAACCAATTCCCAAAGTTTGGGAGGAGAAGGCTAGAGAGACCCTTCCAGACCTTCTCCCTGCTGGTTCCACCATGAGAAGTATGGCTCATGATCATGCTATCAATAGTCTTTATGATATTTCTCATGAGGATGATGAGGGCTTAAGTCTGGAAACACTGTTTTCTGATGTTAAACTGCAGTCAACTGAAGAAAGGGATGTTCCAGCCAGAGCTGAGCATGTTTGGAGCATAGATCAGTTCAGGAGTGTGAGAGAAGCTGCATCTACTAAGGTGCATTTAATTTCTGTACAGGAGAATGATGTCACACTGAGCAGAGCCTCAGCTGTGGCTGAGGAAGCAGTTTCACAATTTAATAAGTGCTTTCATTTCAGAGAGGAAACTTTTACAGAGAAGTTGCCTCTGTTTGTAGTACCAAGGGAAGGAGAACAAGTGTTTTTGTCACCAAATGATGATGTCCAAGGTTTCCAGGCATTTCTTCAAGACTCAGCTGTGGGAGACTGTGGAAGAATATAGTAAGACCTATCATGTCTGTCAATTTGGAGGGAAACCTTGTCCGTGTATTAAACCTGTTCCCTTTCAGCTTATTTCAGCACCAGGTGGACCCTTCAGCAAGCTGATAGTAGATGTAGTCGGTCCAATCCCAAGGACCAGAATGGGAAATGATTATTTACTCACAATTAATTGCTCTACTACCAGGTACCTGAAAGCAGTCCCTCTATATAAGATGACAGCTCATGTAGTCTTAAGGGCTTTGATGAAGTTCCTTTTTCATGTATAGCCTAACTTTTCAGCTATCTGTTACCCTCCATCTCAAGGGAAACCAGAGAACTTCCATCAGACCCTAAAGACAATGATGCAAGCCTGTAGTATAGACAATACTAACATCTGGGATGAGAGGACCCCTCTCTTTGTAACTGCTGAGTGGGGAAGCACTCTGGAATCTCTGAGCTATTGGCTTAAGGAGAATGGTGATGCTTCCCCTCGGAGCTTTTCTCAGTTTCAGATACTGTTTGGCTTGTATGAAATGGATGGTACCAGTGAAAGTACCCATCAACCAGATCCAAATAATGAAGTGGGACCATGACGTGGACCATAATGCTCTGGAGGCTGGAGATGAGGTGCTGGCATTGGAGCCAGTTCATGTGAGAAAATGTATGGAAAGTTGCTGTGAGCTGACCATGGTGTGGGGAAAGTTCTCAAGAGTAAGATATATAATCCACACACCCGAGCAGAAAAGGTGTAAGAATAATGTATACAGTAACTGGTTAGAGGATTTAGCATTATATCAGAAACCTAGAGTGACCAATGTTTCAGTGGATCCAGTATGTAAAGAGGTGCAAAATAATACTCTGTATGTAATAGCCGAAAAGTATGTAAGAAATTCCATGTTTATGAGAGAGATTGGAGAAATAATGTTGGGTCTTTCTAAGGAAAGTGTTGGAGAGTTGGCTCAACCACCGTGTAACCTTGTAAAAGTTTGGGATGTCACTAAAGGGGTAAAGTCAAGACTTCATGAAGAAATTGATAAGGAAGCTGAGCCAATTCGACAATATTTGTGTGTGAGTAATCTGCATGAAAACAGGGATATGGAGGAAAAAGTGAAATTCCTTCAATACCAGTTTGTAGTGCTTAGTGAGAGTCAGTGGGCATTCCCATGCTTCATGGTTCCCAAATTCAATGGCACCTTGAGCAAATGCACTGACTGCCACAAAGTACATGTAACAACTAAAGTTTACTGGCTTAGAAAGTTTGATGCTGATGTTTTAAAAGATGCAAAAGTATTAGATAAAGTAAAGCATGAGGCAGGAAGATGTGATATTCCTGGCCTGGGTGCCAATACAATTTCCATGTGTGTAATGTCAATTGAGTTCATTGAGTATTCAAAATTATTGTGGGAGATTGAACGTGAAAGTATTTTTGTAAACTTGATGTACGCATCCAGGGTACGGGAAGATGTCTTGGGGTTTGTGTTTGTATTGCAAGAGGTTGCAGAATTAGTATTGGTTGTCTATTCTGCATCTGTATATGTCCCAGGATCGTTTCACCCTGTTCCTATGTATGGTGACCCGAATCAGACTCTTAAGATGGGTTTGTCTGTGATTGCTGAGGTTCTTCTAGATGTTTATGTAGATAAATGGTGCATGCTTAGTACATAGTGTTTGTCTTGTGCTGACCTTGTTGTTTTTGCAGTGGTGAACTCTTGGCGGGCCTGAGTGCTCCCTACCAGCCATTCAACTGTGAAGGAGATGGTTGGAGCAGACAAGAGAAGGGGGTCAGGGTATCAAACATTGTGAGTTGAGGCGGAGTTGACAACCTTCGGTGATATGAGAAGTCCAGGGGGGTATGTTGTTTGTGTCTTGGTGTGCTCTAAGTACGAAACGGTCCAACGGTTGCCTGAGTGGTCCCGTGTATCTCCTCCATGTACTATAGCAGTTCCTCCTTATAAGGTTGGAGGATCTGTATGGAGTGAGGTCCTCGGAAGATGGGGTATGTGCCTGACCATTTAAGGATTTTGGGTGTTGACTGGAGAGTCTCACTTTTTTTGGTTCGGCCACCACGTAAGAGACACCTTGACATGTTTTTGTGAAGTTTCTGCCTGGGGTATACCTGACTGCTCTGGGTTTGGCTCTACTCTCATCTCCTGATCAGGAAGATGCCATCCTGGAGTACCAGTTGCCTGCTGGATTTACCGCAGCGGAGGCACAGGCCTGTCGGTGCTGGCTTCACAGTGGGCTTTGTGTGTAGTCCTTGCATTGTAAAAATGTATTATGTTGATAACCACTAAAGTAGTTAATGGTTACACCCTTCAGTATGGGGATGTGGTTAAACTGTTTTCTAGTAACCTCTGCACTCTGTTCTAGTACTGTTCCATTCATGGGTTTTGTATGGTGTATGGTAAGGGCAGAATTGCATGTTTATGCTGGGAAGGTTCAGTGGAGCCATGAGATTTGTAGATTGCCATGTTGTATGTCACCTTGTTGTATAACTGTACAGTGAAGAGTAATTATGGTGCTGGGGTATATGTAAAACCTCTAGTAGAGTTACTACCACCTTTAGGCTAAGACCTTATTTTTCCCTAGCCGAGACTCTGTCTTATAAGATTCCGTCTTAATAAGACTCCGTCTTTATAAGACTCCGTCTGGAGGTGGGGGTGTTATGGGGTATTATGGACTTGTTATGGGGGCTATTGGAACCCAGCATGTATTGTTGTAATTAAATAACATGAATGCCTAATTATATTGAATTAATCAGCAGTACTGCTCAGGAGAGTTTAAAAGGCTTGGCCAGCCTTAAAGGCTTAAGGGCTGATTTAACTGATTTTCTCAATATAATAGGTTATATAAATAATGCACACATTTTATTAACTAATTAAAATATAGTTGCATGTCTCATTGTAATAACATAAGATATATTGAGAGTACATGTGGAGATATGCAAAGTGATGTGTTTATGTTTTGAGGGGGAGGAGCTTAGAGAGATGCTGGCTTCCCACAATCCTTCCTGAGGACAATGGCTGCTAGAGTGAGCTGTTGTTGTTGGTGCTTATCTTAACTTGGCTTCAGGGCTGAATGAGAGCCCAAAAGGTAATAGGGAGGGTTGTAGATCGATGTTACCATGACATTCTGTGATCTTCAGTGTATCAAGACACTGGAGGGTTAAGAAATGTTGAGAAAAAGAGAGTTGAAGGTGGCAGCTGAGCCATGTGCTTTGGGTAAGGCTGTTTATATGTTTAGGAGTGGAGACCTGTACATTATATGTATATACTTCTTAATATAGCTCTATTTTTATAATGTTGGTTTAAATAACCTTTAAGAGGAATGTGAAAGGATTAAGTTTTCAGATGCAGCAGCTAAACCTGAGTAAGTATCTTTTAGTCTAATAATGTCCTCCTTTTACCCTAAGACCTTTTGAGTAGATACCCTATGCTAGTACATGTGGAACCTTGATGATAAATAAGGGAAAATAACATAACAGTGTCCCGTATAATGGCCGTTAAGAGCACATCTTCATTTGTTGGTAGAACCGCTCCCTGCACCAAATCAACACAAACAGTGTTCACTCGTCGCCGGTACGTTGCAGCCATCTTGGCTGAAAATGTAGTTTCCCAAAGCTACCGCTAGGAAGGAACCCACACGTCCGCTCACCACCAGAGCTGGACGCGGAATGACAATAAACTAGCCACTTCGGTGGCAAAATCTAAATCTTTTTGTGTTTCCCTCCCATTAACACTGGTGCAGTTGATATGATGGTCAGCTACTGTCAGTATAGTTAGAACTTGCTTCATAGTTGTACATCTGGCAGTAGCTGGTGATTGAATGCCAGTCAGCCATGTTTAAATGTTCACTTCCTTCCCTCACCTGGCACTGACTAACCCTTACCTGGCACTGACTAACCCTCACCTGGCAGTGACTAACCCTCACCTGGCAGTGACTAACCCTCATCTGGCACTGACTAACCCTCACCTGGCACTGACTAACCCTCACCTGGCACTGACTAACCCTCACCTGGCACTGACTAACCCTCACCTGGCACTGACTAACCCTCACCTGGCACTGACTAACCCTCACCTGGCAATGACTAACCCTCACCTGGCACTGACTAACCCTCACCTGGCACTGACTAACCCTCACCTGGCACTGACTAACCCTCACCTGGCACTGACTAACCCTCACCTGGCACTGACTAACCCTCACCTGGCACTGACTAACCCTCACCTGGCACTGACTAACCCTCACCTGGCAATGACTAACCCTCACCTGGCAATGACTAACCCTCACCTGGCACTGACTAACCCTCACCTGGCACTGACTAACCCTCATCTGGCACTGACTAACCCTCACCTGGCACTGACTAACCCTCACCTGGCACTGACTAACCCTCACCTGGCACTGACTAACCCTCACCTGGCACTGACTAACCATCACCTGGCACTGACTAACCCTCACCTGGCACTGACTAACCCTCACCTGGCACTGACTAACCCTCACCTGGCACTGACTAACCCTCACCTGGCACTGACTAACCTCACCTGGCACTGACTAACCCTCACCTGGCACTGAGGGAAGAAAAAAGAAACCGACACTACTCTACACTACAGACCTGTCAGTTTCCTTGTCGATTTGTTGATTAGGTTTTCCCTTATGTTTTATGCTTTCAAAGAGGGGATAGATTACAATCTTGGCTTGTCAGTTAGCAGTTTGAGAACAATAATACGAAAAGAACTTCAACTGAATTTTATTGACTTAAGACTCAGGGAGTTTGACACCAGTCAGTCCATCTATCATCATTCTATCATGCAGGAGGAGCCACATGTCTATGGTGCATCCAACAAAATAAGCAGACTCTTGGATGTCACTACCGCCCGCCTCCGGCTGGGTTACAAGTATCTTTGGCAGGTTAAATCACCACCACCAGATGTAGACCAAACAAGATGTAAACTTTGCCAGTTGGATTATTGTCACACCCTGCGTCATTATGTACTGGAGTGCGATAAAATTAATGAATTCAGAGACTACTCATTCAGAAATGTTCAAGATATGTCAAAGTATTTTATCCACAGTGGTATATTACAGACCATTCTGGAAAAATACCCTGACTTTGCTCCCTGTAAATAAAGCATTGACACGTGTGTGTGTGTGTGTGTGTGTGTATGTACATGTGTGTATGTGTATGTGTGTTTGTATATACATGTATGCGTGTGTATGTGTATATGTATATGTGTGTGTGTGTGACCCAACAATTAAAATTTGCACCAATAACTCATTACAGTTGTGGCTGGGTGTAGACTAATAGATTGCTCATTGCTTTATAATTTGTTCATGAGTGCAACCATGTACAGACGTAAGTAAATTTACTTACATGATTCATTACCTTGTAACTAGTGAATTAATTACCATTGTACCTTGTTCAGCTATCAAAACTTTGGGGCCCAGTCTCTGGACCCTATATATACCTCTGTAATCTGCAAATACCTTTGTAACTTGTCATGATTGTGACCATCTGAGTTCATTACCTTTGTAACTTGCTCAGCTATCAAACTTTGAGGTCCAGTCCCTGGACCCATTATGTACCTCTGTAATCTTTTGACTACCGCCCACAGGATGGGTATGGGGTGCATAATAAAGATATCAAACTAACCTTATGTTGACTTAACATTGAACACTGTGCAGTTGATATTGAGTCAGTTACTTCAGTGTGGTGGAAAACGATTGCTTGTCTGGTTGTACGTCTGGTAGCGGGTCTGGTATTTGAATGCTGGTCTCCTGTTTTGGTCCTATTTGGTCCATTTCGCTGTAGTCACCGTCAGTTTTCTTGTCACTATAAGTTCCTTATATGTTGTTGCAACAGTTCTTGCAAATAGGCCATCACTGGAGTTTGGGCCGGCCCAGGGGATGGCAAAATATAGGAGCTCCCTGGGTCATGACCCAGGCTGTCGCTGTGTGCCATCCTCCACAGTTAAACATATTAGTCACTGCATATATAAAATAATCACACAAAACAATAACATAACAAGGATTAAAATACTGATTAGGACTCTGGGGAAAGAAAAACTGAATGCATTAACACAAAATTAACAGGAAAACACAGGGAAATTACAACGAAAATGAATGGTACACAAGGTGGTCAAGAAAACATCACAAGGGGTGACTGGCTTAAACTGAGCACACTACTACACACCATACTGAAGAAATAGTACTTACTTCAAGTGAAGACAAGAACACAACACAATATGGAATTAGAATAAGACACAAAAAAAATAAACAGAGACAATACTAGGAAAAATAAAATTATGCAAGCAGAGAATCTAACACAGAGTCTGCAATAAATCACGATTCTCTGAAATAGACACTCGCAAATGTCTCTTAATACATGAAAATGTCTTTAAGCTGTAGAACGGTGGTGGTGGAGTGGAGAATGTGTTCCTTCAGACCTACAGACCGTCGTGTCCCGCCGTGTCCGCCTTGCTCTGTGTCTTTTCGTGTTTTTCGCGGTCTCTTCAACGTGATAGAACTTTAAAACTGTGCCAGTGATCTTATAAGGTACATCCCTCCAGTGATCTTATAAGGTACATCCCTCCAGTGATCTTATAAGGTACATTCCTCCAGTGCTCGGAACTAACCAAGCAGAAAACAGTTATACTGAGTCCCCCAAAAAAGGGAATTAGTGTACAAGAACACAGCAGTGCATACTCCCAGAGGGGAACTTAGGCCTAAGTTTGTGTGAAATAACAAAAGAGAACAAATATTTGTCAGAGGAAAGAAAGTCTCCCTGAAAATAGGGTGTAGATATAACTGTTATAATATAATATGGTAGCAGAGATAACACTAGGAAGCAGCTCAGATGAAAACTCGCACACATACGAGCTTTTAAATCTCTGCACCAAATTCACCTTAAACCAGCAAATAATAGAGCCTACAAGATTGGAGAATACACTGGACCTCATCTTCACTAACAATGATGATCTGATACGAAATGTCATCATATCAAAAACGATATACTCAGATCACAACATAATAGAGGTCCAGACATGCATGAGGGGGGCCCCAGATCGACAAAATGTGATCAGTCGCGAGGGAGCCTTCTCCAAATTCAACTTCAATAACAAAAACATAAGGTGGGACCAAGTAAACCAAATCCTAAATTATATAAACTGGGGAGATAGCCTAAGCATCACAGATCCTACCCTATGTCTAGAACAAATTAACTCTGTGGCACTTGAGGTTTGCTCAAGGCAAATTCCCTTAAGGAAAAGGAGAAGATGTAAACTAGAAAGAGAGAGGCGCTCCCTATACAGGCGAAGGCAAAGAATAACAGAGCGGCTACAAGAGGCCAATATATCTGAAATACGTAGGGAGGCACTGGTCAGAGAAATAGCAAACATCGAATTAAAACTAAAGGAATCTTACAGGAATCAAGAAACGCAGGAAGAACTAAAAGCCATAAATGAAACTGAAAGAAACCCAAAGTATTTCTTTTCTTATGCCAAAACAAAGTCGAGAACACCATCCAGTATTGGGCCCCTACTGAAACGAGATGGGTCTTACACAGATGACAGAAGTTCAATGATGAGAAATTTCAATTACTCAGATACGGAAAACGTGAAGAAATTAAAATCTCATCGGAGTACAAAACTAATTCCAACCACACAATAGAGCGAAAAACTAATGTCAAAGACCTGGGAGTGATCATGTCAGAGGATCTCACCTTCAAGGACCATAACAATGTAGCAATTGCATTTGCTCGAAAAATGACAGGATGGATAATGAGAACCTTCAAAACCAGGGATGCCAAGCCCATGTTGACACTTTACAGATCACTTGTTCTATCTAGGCTGGAATATTGCTGCACACTAACTGCACCTTTCAAGGCGGGTGAAATTGCTGACCTTGAAAATGTGCAGAGAACCTTCACCGCACGCATAAGTGCGATAAACCACCTCAACTACTGGGAACGCTTGAAGTTCCTAAACCTGTACTCTCTAGAACGCAGGTGGGAGAGATACATTATTATATACACATGGAAAATTCTCGAGGGCTTAGTACCAAACTTGCACACAAAAATCACTCCCTACAAAAGCAAAAGACTCGGCAGGCGATGTAACATCCCCCCAATGAAGAGCAGGGGTGCCACTAGCACGTTGAGGGACAACACAATAAGTGTGAGGGGCCCAAGATTGTTCAACTGCCTCCCAGCATACATCAGGGGGATTACCAACAAGCCCCTGGCTGTCTTCAAGAAGGCACTGGACAGGCACCTCAAGTCGGTACCTGATCAGCTGGGCTGTGGTTCGTACGTTGGACTGCGTGCGGCCAGCAGTAACAGCCTGGTTGATCAGGCTCTGGTCCAACATGAGGCCTGGTCACGGACCGGGCCGCGGGGGCGTTGACCCCTGGAATTCTCTCCAGGTAGACTCCAGGTAAGGAAATGAGTGAGTTACTAAAGTCCCAGTATGACTCAGTTTTTAGTGAGCCGCTAACCAGACTAAAAGTTGAAGACCTAAATGAATTTTTTATGAGAGTGCTACAGAACCTGGTAGACGCAAGCCTATCTGACATTACCCTGACGCCACATGACTTTGAAAAGGCGATAAATGACATGCCCATGCACTCCGCTCCAGGCCCCGACTCATGGAACTCAGTTACCATTTTGTCCTAGGCACATGTCGATTAGACACTAGGCCTGTTGTATGTGTGTGTGTGTGTAACGAAACACTTCGAAATGTTTCAGCCCCTATCACGTGCTTTTAACATCCTATGGAGAGGGAGCATGGACACTGGGGTCGTCCCGCAGTTACTAAAAACAACAGACATAGCCCCATTCCACAAAGGCGGCAGTAAAGCAATGGCAAAGAACTACAGACCAATAGCGCTAACGTCCCATATCATAAAAATCTTTGAAAGGGTTCTAAGAAGCAAGATCGCCACTCATCTAGATAACTATCAATTACACAACCCAGGGCAACATGGGTTTAGAGCAGGTCGCTCATGTCTGTCCCAACTACTGGACCACTATGACAAGGTCCTGGATGCTCTAGAGGACAAACAAAATGCAGATGTTATATACATCAAATGATGTATGAGTGTGTTTTGGTGATCTTAGTGGGAGATGTTAAGGCTTGATGATGTGAGAATATTTCTTAACAGTTGTTGAGAAAAGTATATGTGTGTGTCCTGTTTTTGTCTATATTATTGAGACGAGGTTGGTTGGTGGTAGTAAGGTCACAGAATGACCTCACACCTCCTCGCTAGCAGCTGTCTCGAGATGCAGGTGTACTCACCTAGTTGTACTCACCTAGTTGTGGTTGCAGGGGTCGATTCATAGCTCCTGGTCCCGCCTCTTCACTGGCCGCTACTGGGTCACTCTCCCTGCGCCATGAGCTTTATCATACCTCTTCTTAAAGCTATGTATGGAGCCTGCCTCCACTACATCACTTCCTAAACTATTCCACTTCCCGACCACTCTGTGACTGAAGAAATACTTCCTAACATCTCTGTGATTCATCTGAGTCTTCAACTTCCAACTGTGTCCCCTTGTTGCTGTGTCCCATCTCTGGAACATTCTGTCTCTGTCCACTTTGTCAATTCCTCTCAGTATCTTATATGTTGTTATCATGTTCCCCCTATCTCTCCTGTCCCCCAGTGTCGTCAGGTCGATTTCCCTTAACCTCTCCTCGTAGGACATATAGGTAGGTGTGTGTGTGTGTGTACTCACCTATTTGTGGTTGCAGGGTCGAGTCATAGCTCCTTGCCCCTCCTCTTCACTGATTGCTACTAGGTCCTCTCTCTCCCTGCTCCATGAGCTTTATCAAACCTCGTCTTAAAACTATGTATAGTTCCTGCCTCCACTACGTCGCTTTCTAGGCTATTCCACTTCCTGACAACTCTATGACTGAAGAAATACTTCCTAACATCCCTTTGACTCATATTAGTCTTCAACTTCCAATTGTGACCCCTTGTTTCTGTGTCCCCTCTCTGGAACATCTTGTCTCTGTCCACCTTATCTATTTCTCGCAGTATTTTATATGTCGTTATCATGTCTCCCCTAACCCTCCTGTCCTCTAGTGTCGTCAGGCCAATTTCCCTTAACCTTTCTTCGTAGGACAATCCCCTTAGCTCTGGAACTAGTCTTGTAGCAAACCTCTGCACTTTCTCTAATTTCTTGACGTGCTTGACCAGGTGTGGGTTCCAAACTGGTGCTGCATACTCCAGTATGGGCCTGACGTATATGGTATACAGAGTCTTGAATGATTCCTTAGTGAGGTATTGGAATGCTATTCTTAGGTTTGCCAGCCGCCCGTATGCTGCAGCAGTTATCTGATTGATGTGTGCCTCAAGAGATGTGCTCGGTATTATACTCACCCCAAGATCTTTTTCCTTGAGTGAGGTTTGCAGTCTTTGGCCACCTAGACTATACTCTGTCTGCGGTCTTCTTTGCCCTTCCCCGATCTTCATGACTTTACATTTGGCAGGGTTAAATTCTAGGAGCCAGTTACTGGACCAAGCTTGTAGCCTGTCCAGGTCTCTTTGTAGTCCTGCCTGGTCCTCGAATGATTTAATTCTTTTCATTAACTTCACATCATCTGCAAACAGGGACACTTCTGAGTCTATCCCTTCTGTTATGTCATTCACATATACCAAAAACAGTACAGGTCCTAGGACTGACCCTTGTGGAACCCCACTCGTCACAGGTGCCCACTCTGACACCTCGTCACGTACCATGACTCGTTGTTGCCTCCCTGTCAGATATTCTCTGATCCATTGCAGTGCCTTTCCTGTTACGTGTGCCTGATCCTCTAGCTTTTGCATTAACCTCTTGTGAGGAACTGTGTCGAACGCCTTCTTGCAGTCCAAGAAAATGCAGTCTATCCACCCCTCTCTCTCGTGTCTTACTTCTGTTACCTTGTCATAAAACTCCAGAAGGTTTGTGACACAGGATTTTCCTTCCCTGAAACCGTGCTGGTTGTCGTTTATAAGCTTGTGTCTTTCTAGGTGCTCCACCACTCTCCTCCTGATGATCTTCTCCATGACTTTGCATACTATACACATCAGTGACACAGGTCTATAGTTTAATGCCTCGTGTCTGTCTCCTTTCTTAAAAATTGGGACTACATTTGCCATCTTCCATGCTTCAGGTAGTTGCCCAGTTTCAATGGATGTGTTGAAGATTTTTGTTAGTGGCACACACAACATCTCTGCTCCCTCTCTAAGGACCCACGGAGAAATGTTGTCCGGTCCCTCCGCTTTTGAGGTATCGAGTTCACATAGCAGCTTCTTCACCTCCTCCTCGGTTGTGTGTATTTCATCCAGCACTTGTTGGTAAACCTCCCTATTCTGCATTCCTAGAGTCCTTCCTGTCTCCTGTGTAAATACTTCTTTAAATCTCATGTTGAGCTCCTCACATACCTCTTGGTCGTTTCTTGTAAACTCCCCACCTTCCTTCCTCAGCCTGATTACCTGGTCCTTGACTGTTGTTTTCCTCCTGATGTGGCTATACAACAGCTTCGGGTCAGACTTGACTTTTGATGCTATATCATTTTCATATTGTCGCTGAGCCTCCCTTCTTACCTGTGCATATTCGTTTCTGGCTCTTCGGCTAATCTCTTTATTTTCCTGGGTCCTTTGTCTTCTGTACTTTTTCCATTCTCTATTACACTTAGTTTTTGCCTCCCTACACCTCTGGGTGAACCAAGGACTCGTTCTGGTCTTCCCATTACTTCCGTTTCCCTTGGGGACAAACCTCTCCTCTGCCTCTTTGCATTTGGTTGTCACATATTCCATCATTTCTTTTACTGGTTTTCCTGCCAATTCTCTCTCCCACTGAACGTCTTGTAGGAAGTTCCTTATGCCTGTGTAGTCCCCCCCCTTTTGTAGTTTCGTTTCTCCCTTCCTATTTCTGCTCCCCTCTCCACTTGTAGCTCAACTATATAATCAAAATACAGAACCAAATGATCACTAGCTCCAAGGGGCCTTTCATATGTGATATCCTCGATGTCCGAACTACTCAAGGTGAATACTAGGTCCAGTCTTGCTGGATCATCCCCACCTCTCTCTCTGGTAGTGTCTCTAACATGTTGATGCATGAGGTTTTCCAGTACCACATCCATCATCTTGGCTCTCCATGATTCAGGACCCCCGTGGGGCTCCAGGTTTTCCCAATCAATCTCCTTGTGATTGAAATCACCCATAACTAGTAACTTTGTTTTCCCAAGTGGGCTCTTCTGGCTACCTCGGCTAGTGTGTCTACCATTGCTCTGTTGCTCTCATCGTATTCTTCTCTTGGCCTCCTGCAGTTCTGTGGCGGGTTGTACATTACAGCAATTACCACCTTATGGCCCTCAGACTGAATTGTTCCTACTATGTAGTCCCTTTCGCCCATTCCATCCATTCCTTCCACTTCCTCAAATCCCCACCTGTTCTTAATGAGCAGTGCAACTCATCCTCCCCCTCTGCTCCATCTATCTTTCCTGAGGATTTGATATCCGGATGGAAAGATTGCATCTGTTATCATCCTGGTGAGTTTCGTTTCTGTAAGTGCTATTATGTCTGGGGATGTCTCCTTTATTCTTTCATGCCACTCCTCACATTTATTTGTTATACCATCTGCATTTGTATACCAAACATTCAACTTCTTTTCTAAAACCGTAGTCTGGGGGGTACGTTGGGGTTGGGAAAGTGGGAGATCTGATGGGGAACTATGGGTGGTTGGTGTGAAGGTGGAGTTTGTAAGGAGGTGGGTGTGTGTGTGTATGTGTGTGTGAGTGTGTGAGTGAGTGAGTGTGTGTTTGTGTGAATGTGTGAGCGTAAATTTTAATGAAATTAAAGGCATCGTGAATATTTTAAAAGAAAATATAGAGTTGGTAATGTGAAACCCATGGAGGGAGGACTCCCATACCTGGAGGTTGATGAAACATGATGCAATACGTATGAGTACCCCTGTGACATCACACCAACAGGTTGAAACAAGTATCTTTTTCTTATTACACTGAATGAATTAAAAGTGTGTGACGTCACGGTGACCCAGGTGTAGTGCAGGTAGAGTTGCCGAAAAGTGTTTCTTGACAACTCTTTTACTAAAAATATAATTTAATAGTAAACATGATTAGAAAGAGTTGTATTTAGTTAATCACATGAGGGAAAATATATATGCTGTGAAGAAGATTCATATAATGAAATATTAAAAATGTTTTTCAATGAGTGATAGATCTTATGTCGAATTTAGAAAAATGAGTAATTGTCAACTTAAATCGAGGATTATAGAAAGGGTTCCTGAGTAATCATTTCAGTGTTGTCTTTCGTCGTAGCTTCAAGTAGATTCATCTGGTGTAATTTGTCAAGAAGTTGAATATAGGTGTGTAATGGGAGTATTGGTGTGTTTTAGGAATGTTGTGGGATATGAGTGAAAAAATGTTAGTGGATATTAAAACGTCTGAAAAATTTGTTGTATTACGAAAAGTGTATGTAGAGCAAAGTGGTGAAAATTTGTGTTATCCTGGGTTAAGTATCGTTGGGTTGTAAGGTGTGTGAGTGAGGTGAAGTGAGGTTAAGGAGGAGAGTGAGGTGCAGGGGAGGTGTTGAGGCTTGTACATGGTAGAATAGTGAATTTGTGACTTAGGAGTTTGTTGCGCCTTGTGACTTTTTGATGAATTAGTAAAAACGGGAAAAAATTGTGTAGAGAGATCTTAGATAATGGTTATCATAGAGTTGGTGAATATGTGTAATGTTTTCCCTATGTTGATTTTAGTCAATGAGTTTGTATTATTCGAAATTTGTTAATGTGAGACTGGAAAAATTGTATTACCCGTATGGGGGCTTCTTTTGTTACTTGAAAAGTGTATATGAAATTTGTAAAATGTATCTTTGTATGTATTGTTATCCGAATATTGTATTGTATTAAAATGTATAATAAATGAAGAAAAAATGTGTATTAGTGTTATCCTGTTTTACTCAAAATATAAATTAACAAATTATAATGTAAAGAAAATTTTACTATATTTATTTAAAGATTTTAGTAGAAATACATTAAAGAATGATCAATATATAATGAAATATGCATATGATCATTTCAATATGCCTCCATGTAAAAGTGTATTTGCTAATAAATCAATATGGAATTATGAAAATTTGTGTAAAATATTAGAATTATCGTATAGTGGATAGACCCTGAGAGGCGGGGCATAGGTCGCAGCACTGGTATAAATGGGAGCACTGCGTCACATCCAGGGACAAGTTCACTGACACACCAGGTCAGGATGAACCCAAACCAATATCCCGTTGGAGGTGTCTATGAGGAAGGAAGACAGTAACCCTGCACGTGTTGGAGGTGTCTATGAGGAAGGAAGACAACATCCCTGCACATGTTGGATTAATCAACATAGACCTTCTATAGTAAATGGTAAGTGTATCTTATTCTTCTAATGAAAAAATCTTTTTGTTTGAAAAAATGTGTACCTTATTCTTCTAATATTGAAAAAGTGTTGAGCTGGAGAAAATGTATATAAATTGTTGAACTGAAGACTGGAAAAATTGTTTACCAGAAATTTGTTAATGTATCTTTTTAATTTGTTTCCTGAAATCTTAATTCGTGTTATGTTGATTTTAGTCAGTGACTTGTGTTACCTGAAAATGTATATGTATTTGAAATTTGTAAAATGTATATTAATAAATAAATAAATGATGAAAATGTGTATTAGTGTTATCCTGTTTTAACTTGTTAGTCTTAGCTCATTTAACTTAGAGATGAAATAAAATTACCCATAAGGGTTACCATATCTCTGACCCTCCATAGGGGAAAAGTAAAAAAAAAATTGGTGACATTGTCGAAAAAGGGTAAAACTCAAAATTTCGAAAAAATGTAAATTTGAAAAATGAAAATTCGAAAAATAAAATAAAAAATGAAAAATTTGAAAAAAAAATTAAAAAAAAAAATTGAAAAAAAAAATCGGGGCAGGGTGGGACGTGGGGATCGGGGGGGGGAACAGCTCGGGGTGAGAGGGGAAAAAAATTCACACCTCAATTTCACACCTAGGTGTGACCGCCGACATTTTGAGGAGCTCAGCTGTTTTCCCTACTACTTACTTGTACCAGTGGTGGCATTTATACTGGTACCAGGGGTGGGGTTCATACACCAATACACAAAGGTGGTGACCCCACAGAGATAAACAACTATAGGCAAATATTAAACTTACCGTTGCTATCCAAAATCTTTGAGAAACTTTTGCACAAGAGATTATACTCGTTTATAACGACACAAAGCATACTCAACCCCTACCAATTTGGCTTCAGGAAAAATAAAAGCACTAACGATGCAATAGTAAAAATGTTAGACCTGATTTACACAGCACTGGTGTAATGAAGCAAATCAGCCCCTCAAGCATTATTAATGTAAGGTGTGATAAATATTAGTTGTGAAAATTTCATGACTGTCCTCACTTATATTTCTTGTCTATATCCTTATCTATTTACCATGTGCATAGTTCTGTAACTCAGGGGAAAGAAATAAATGCTGTTAATTAACTAAAGAAATGTATTTGAACTGTGACCATCTTCGCATTCTGTTGCTCTGTTATTGTATGTTCCAATATGTTTTCTCTAGATTTTTTGTTAATCTGTAATATAGTGTATAACATTAATTTTCTTTGTGTCTGATTATTTTTTTCCAGTATTAGTATTCATTGTAATAATTATTGTGAGTAGAAATAAGGTTTATAGAGGCAAGTTGACCGTCTTGTGTCAAAATTTGTAAAGAGTTTGTGTACATGAGAGGGAGTTCTATTCAAAACAAGGGAGGGAACACGAGGAAGAGTTCCCATGACCACTCTCACACCTTTGTCAGCTTAAGACGCCTTTTTCAACTTCTCATATTGATTATACTGCTGCTAACAAGGTTTAGCAGCAACCAGGCACCCCCTCCCCAAAGAGATGCCTCAAGGTAGGAGCAGGCTTGGGGTTAGCAACCAGGACCCCAAAGATATGCCTCCAAAGTAGGAGAGATCCACCAGAGATACTGAGGAGAGGATAGTGCTAGAGAGACCTTGAACACTATAGTCCTGGAGGATCAGACCAGGCTTGTAATCTGGGATTTGAAGGTCTCAGGAGCATCCCAAAGCAGGAATGATCAAGGCACTTAAACTTCAGTATGGAAAGCAATGGAGTTCCTTGGGAACTATGTGGGGAGGTAGTTTTAACATCAGTAAGCCAGGCATGCTATAATAATTATGTGCTACTATAAATTTTTCTTCTTTGGTATAAACAATTTCAGATACACTTGTAATGTGTTTATTAAATTGTAAGTGGTTATATCTGGGTATGTTTTACTTCCCCCTTGGAGCCATGTATACAAGGTCCATGTGTCAGAGACTAAATTAAATATCCTATTGATGTTATCATTTTTCTGTGGAGAGTCAAGCCCCTGATAAGGTGCCTACTGCTCGTGTTTTCAGGCCATGCTACCCTAAGAGCCAGTACTTATCAGGACCCCTATCTTGTTTTAACTATCCTGTGTTATTCCTCACTGGGTTTTTTCCTGCTCTAACCCAAACTCCTT
>WNWK01028584.1:0-25230 GCA_009830355.1 Cherax destructor | reverse complement strand
CACTTATCTTCCTTACTTGGGTGCCTCCAGTAGATATGCTCCCCACTGCATTATAGTTCACTACGATAAATTCTCGTCTTCCTGCTGTGTGGCAACCGCTGTTAGGCTTAACACCGTCTCCCCTCACTGGCACTTTCCACTATTTACTATGTTTTTTTCCTCTGAGATCACTCGTATTTCCCTGCTTTTTGGTTATAAATGAGTATGACACTTTAGCCTATGCCCACGCCTGTTTGTTGCACTCGGATTCCCCCTAGGACCACCCAATACGACCCAATTTAGCGGAGCTCAAAACGCGCGTGACTGATTTGTGACTGCGTGTGTGTGTGGAATAGTGGTAGTAGTGACTGATGGGGTGGAATAATGGTAGTGGTGAGTGATGATGGTGGAATAATAGTAGTGGTGACTGATAGTGGTGGAATAGTGGTAATGGTGGTGATTGACGGTGGTGGAATAGTGAGTGAGTAAGGTGGGAATAGTGAATGGTGGTGACGTAGTGGTGGAATAGTGGTAGTGGTGACTGATGGTGGTGGAATAGTGGTACTAGTGACTGATGGTGCTGGAAAAGTGGTAATGGTGGTGATTAACGGTGGTGTAATAGTGGTAGTAATGACTAATGGTGGAGGAATAGTGGTATTGGTGGTGACTGATGGTGGAAGAATAGTGGTAGTGGTGACTGATGGTGGTGGAATAGTGGTAATGGTGACTGATGGTGGTGGAATAGTGGTAATGGTGGTGATTGATGGTGGTGGAATAGTGGTAGTGATGATTGAAGGTGGTAGAATAGTGGTAATGGTGGTGACTGCTAGTGGTGGAATAGTGGTAGTGGTGACTGATGGTGGTGGAATAGTGGTATGGTGACTGATGGTGGTGGAATAGTGGTAATGGTGGTGATTGACGGTGGTGGAATAGTGGTAGTGATGACTGATGGTGGAGGAATAGTGGTGATGCTGGTGATTGACGGTGGTGGAATAGTGGTAGTGATGACTGATGGTGGAGGAATAGTGGTATTGGTGAGTGTGATGTGTGGAGGAATAGTGGTATATGGTGGTGACTGATGGTGGTGGAATAGTGGTATATTGACTGATGGTGGTAGTGGATATGTGGTGGAAGTGGTGACAGGTGATGTGTAGGTGATGTGGAATAGTGGAGGTGATTGGTAGTGGTGGTTGTGTGGAATAGTGGTAGTGATGACTGATGGTGGCGGAATGGTGGTATTGTTGGTGGTGGAATAGTGGTAACATTGGTGACTGATGGTGATGGAATAGTGGTAGTCATGACTATGGTGGTAGAACAGTGGTGATGGTGGTGGAATAGTGGCAATAATGGTGGCTGATGGTGGTGGAATAGTGGTAGTCATGACCGATGGTGGTAGAACAGTGGTGATGGTGGTGGAATAGTGGTAATATTGGTGACTGATGGTGGTGGAATAGTGGTAGTTATGACTGTTGGTTGTAGAACAGTAGTGATAATGGTGGAATAGTGGTAATGGTGGTGACTGATGGTACTGGAGTAGTGGTGGTGGTGATTGGTGGTGGTGGAATAGTGGTAGTGGTGACTGATGGTGGTTTAATAGTGGTAATGGTGGTGACTGATAGTGGTGAAACAGTGATAGTAAGAGATAGATAGATAAGCTGGTAATTCCGAGAGACATTTATGGTAGATCGTCGAAGAGGGTGGTGAGTGGTGGAGGCTAGTGGTGGTGAGTGGTTTGTGGTGGAGGCTAGTGGTGGTGAGTGGTTTGTGGTGGAGGCTAGTGGTGGTGAGTGGTTTGTGGTGGAGGCTAGTGGTGGTGAGTGGTTTGTGGTGGAGGCTAGTGGTGGTGAGTGGTTTGTGGTGGAGGCTAGTGGTGGTGAGTGGTTTGTGGTGGAGGCTAGTGGTGGTGAGTGGTTTGTGGTGGAGGCTAGTGGTGGTGAGTGGTTTGTGGTGGAGGCTAGTGGTGGTGAGTGGGTTGTGGTGTAGGCTAGTGGTGGAGGGTGGGTTGTGGTGGAGGCTAGTGATGGTGAGTGTTTTCTGGTGGAGGCTAGTGGTGGAAGGTGGGTTGTGGTGGAGGCTAGTGGTGGAAGGTGGGTTGTGGTGAAGGCTAGTGGTGGAAGGTGGGTTGTGGTGGAGGCTAGTGGTGGAAGGTGGGTTGTGGTGGAGGCTAGTGGTGGAGGGTGGGTTGTGGTGAAGGCTAGTGGTGGAAGGTGGGTTGTGGTGGAGGCTAGTGGTGGAAGGTGGGTTGTGGTGAAGGCTAGTGGTGGAAGGTGGGTTGTGGTGGAGGCTAGTGGTGGAAGGTGGGTTGTGGTGGAGGCTAGTGGTGGAGGGTGGGTTGTGGTGGAGGCTAGTGGTGGAAGGTGGGTTGTGGTGGAGGCTAGTGGTGGAAGGTGGGTTGTTGTACTGTGATAGGTGGGTGTAATGGGTCGTGGTATATTTTGGTGGGTTATTGTGGGTTGGTGAGTTGAACTGGGTTGGTGAGTTTTCGTGGGTTACAGGTGGGTGGTGGGCTGCAGACGGATTGTGGTTGGCAACATGTGGATATTGGTATGCTACAGGGTGTATTTTGGGTTGCTATGGGCTACAGTTGGGTTAAGGTAGGCTACATATGGGTTGTGGAAGGCAACACGTGGGTTTTAGCGGGCTACAGGTGGGTTGTTGTGGGTAGTGGTGGGCTTCAGTAGGGTTGTGGTGGGCTTCAGTTGGGTTGTGGTGGGCTTCAGTTGGGTTGTGGTGGGCTACAGGTGGGGTGTAGGGGATAGTGGTTGGCTACAAGAAGTCCGTGTTGGACTTCAAGTGGGTTGTGATGGGTTATTTGTGGGTTGAAGAGGGTTGTGGTATGCTACAAGTGGGCTGGTGGGTTGCCGTGGGATACAGGTATGTTGTGATGAGTTATAGGTGGCATGGAGGTTGTGGTGAGCTACAGGTGGGTTGTTGTGGGTTGTAGTGGGTTGTGGTGTTCTACAAGTGGGTTGTGGTGTTCTACAGGTGGGTTGTGGTCGGCAACATTTGGGCTGGTGTGCGTTATGGTGGGTTGTGGTGGGCTTTAGGTGGGCTGGTGGGTTGTGGTGGGCTACAAGTGGGTTGTTGTGGGCTACAGGTGAGTTGTGGTAGATTGTGGTAGGCTACAGGTGGGTTGTGATGAGCTACAGGTGGGGCGCTACAGGTGGTCTGGTGGGTTGTGATGGGCTACAAGTGGGTTGTGGTGGGCTACAGGTGGGTTGTGGTAGGTTGTGGTGGGCTACAGGTGGGGCGCTACAGTTGGGCTGGTGGGTTGTGATGGGCTACAAGTGGGTTGTGGTGGACTACAGGTGGGTTGTGGTAGGTTGTGGTGGACTGCAGGTGGGTTGTGGTAGGTTGTGGTGGACTGCAAGTGGGTTGTGGTGGGCTACAGGTGGGTTGTGGTGGGCTACTGATGGGTTGTAGTGGGTTGTGGTGGGCTACAGGTGGGTTGTGGTAGGTTGTGGTGGGCTACAGGTGGGGCGCTACAGGTGGGCTAGTGGGTTGTGAATGGCTACAAGACAAGTGGGTTGTGGTGGACTACAGGTGGGTTGTGGTAGGTTGTGGTGGACTTCAGGTGGGTTGTGGTGGACTGCAGGTGGGTTGTGGTAGGTTGTGGTGGACTGCAAGTGGGTTGTGGTGGGCTACAGGTGGGTTGTGGTGGGCTACTGATGGGTTGTAGTGGGTTGTGGTGGGCTACAGATGGGTTGTAGTGGGTTGTGGTGTTCTACAGGTGGGTTGTGGTGGGCTATAGGTGGGGCGCTACAGGTGGGCTGGTGGGTTGTGATGGACTACAAATGGGTTGTGATGGGCTACAAGTGGGTTGAGGTGGACTACAGGTGGGTTGTGGTAGGTTGTGGTGGACTGCAAGTGGGTTGTGGTGGGCTACAGGTGAGTTGTGGTGGGCTACAGGTGGATTGTGGTGGACTATAGGTGGGTTGTGGTGGGCTACAGGTGGTTTGTGGTGGGCTTCAGGTGGGTTGCGGTGGGCTACAGGTGGTTTGTGGTGGGGTATAGGTGGGTTGTGGTGGACTATAGGTGGGTTTAGGTAGGCTATGGGTTCGTGGTGGGCTATAGGTGGGTTGTGGTGGGCTACAGGTGGGTTGTGGTGGACTACAGGAGGGTCGTGGTGGGCTACAGGGGGTCGTGGTGGGCTACAGGTGGGTTGTGGTGGACTACAGGCGGGTCGTGGTGGGCTACAAGGGGTCGTGGTGGGCTACAGGGGGGTCGTGGTGTGCTACAGGGGGTTGTGGTGGGCTACAGGCGGGTTGTGGTGAGCTACAGGTGGTTTTGTTGGGCTACATGAGGTTGTGGTGGGCTACAGGTGGGTCGTGGTGGGCTACATTGGGTCGTGGTGGGCTACAGGTGGGTCGTGGTGGGCTACAGGGGTCGTGGTGGGCTACAAAGGGTTGTGGTGGGCTACAGGGGGTCGTGGTGGCTACAAAGGGTTGTGGTGAGCTACAGGGGGTCGTGTTGGGCACATGGGGTTGTGGTGGGCTACAGGCGGGTCGTGGTGGGATACAGGGGGTTATGGTGGGCTACAGGCGGGTCGTGGTGGGCTACAGGGGTCGAGGTGGGCTACAGGTGGTTATGGTGGGCTACAGAGGGTCGTGGTGGGCTACAGGGGTCGTGGTGGGCTACAGGGGTTGTGGTGGGCTACAGGGGGTCGTGGTGGGCTACAGGGGGTTGTGGTGGGCTACAGGGGGTCGTGGTAGGCTACAGGGGGTTGTGGTGGGCTACAGGGGGTTGTGGTGGGCTACAGAGGGTCGTGGTGGGCTACAGGGTGTCGTGGTGGGCTACAGGTGGTTATGGTGGGCTGCAAAGGGTCGTGGTGTGCTACAGGGGGTCGTGGTGGGCTACAGGGGTTGTGGTGGACTACAGGGGTCGTGGTGGGCTACAGGGGTTGTGGTGGGCTACAGGGGTCGTGGTGGGCTACAGGGGTTGTGGTGGGCACAGGGGTTGTGGTGGGCTACAGGCGGGTCGTGGTGGGCTACAGGGGGTCGTGGTGGGCTACAGGGGTCGTGGTGGGCTACAGGTGGGCTAAGCCGTTGCTTTCATTGGGCTGGAGAATCAATAAAGGTGAAGCTCACAATACCTCCACCAACGGCTGCCTTACACGCAACGGGTCCCGTTGCTGCCGTTAATACCTGTTGATCCTTGCCTTGTGCCTCCTCCCTGACCGTTGCTGCCGTTAATACCTCTTGCGAATTAATAATTTGAGTGACGGATGTTCGAGCCTCCACAACTTGCGATGAATAACTCTCACGGGTTTAGAGCATAATAAAACATAGTTATCATCTGTTCGATTTCCTCTTCCCAGATTTATCCATCTCTCTCTATATTTCCTTTTGCTTCCTCTTCCACTTCCTCGTCTACCTTCTCTTCCTCTTCCACTTCCTCGTCTATCTTCTCTTCCTCTTCCACTTCCACTTCCTCGTCTGTCTTCTCTTCATCTTCCACTTTCGTCTGCCTTCTCTCCCTCTTCCTATTCTACTTATTAATATACTTTCCACACTTTATTCATTTGCCTTTTTTTCCCTTTGTATTTCAATTTTTTTTGCTTTTTATTAAAATTTTACGTCAATCATCTCTTCCAGTTTTCCTTTCCCAGTCTCTTGTTTTCTTTGTCTCCCTTCCTCCCTCCTTTCTCTCTCTCTCTCTCTCTCTCTCTCTCTCTCTCTCTCTCTCTCTCTCTCTCTCTCTCTCTCTATCTCCTTCAATCTATCTCTCTTTCTCACTTTTTTTCTTTCTCAGGGTTTTCCAAGGTTAGGTTAAGGATTCCTAACTTTATTTAAAAGCTAAGAGATCGTACCTACTACATCAGCTCATTTGAAAGTCTTATATCTCATAGCAGTGAGACATACAAGTAGGGAACAGGATAAAGTTTGAGCCATCTGTGGGGCAATAATTTTATTTGATCAACTGACTTTATTTCGTTGATATCATTATGCTGTAAGAACATGTTCCAGACTCGAGTCATCTTAAGAATAAATGATCTCAAATGAAGTGATGTTCTGGAGTGAAGTTGCTGCTGGCTGCCCGTCTTAGAAGCTCACATCTCGCTGCCCGTCTTAGAAGCTCACATCTTGCTGCCCGTCTTAGAAGCTCACATCTTGCTGCCCGTCTTAGAAGCTCACATCTTGCTGCCCGTCTTAGAAGCTCACATCTTGCTGCCCGTCTTAGAAGCTCACATCTCGCTGCCCGTCTTAGAAGCTCACATCTTGCTGCCCGTCTTAGAAGCTCACATCTTGCTGCCCGTCTTAGAAGCTCACATCTTGCTGCCCGTCTTAGAAGCTCACATCTTGCTGCCCGTCTTAGAAGCTCACATCTTGCTGCCCGTCTTAGAAGCTCACATCTTGCTGCCCGTCTTAGAAGCTCACATCTTGCTGCCCGTCTTAGAAGCTCACATCTCGCTGCCCGTCTTAGAAGCTCACATCTCGCTGCCCGTCTTAGAAGCTCACATCTTGCTGCCCGTCTTAGAAGCTCACATCTTGCTGCCCGTCTTAGAAGCTCACATCATGCTGCCCGTCTTAGAAGCTCACATCTTGCTGCCCGTCTTAGAAGCTCACATCTCGCTGCCCGTCTTAGAAGCTCACATCTCGCTGTCCTCGGAGTGGAGCCAAGTGTGGAACTTTGACAATATTGGCCTTGTACACAAGACTAAAGCCACCCACATCCCTCCGGTGTTGAAAGCTCTGCTGAAATGACAGATCAATCTAGGCTGGGGTCCAGGCGAGAGATGAGTCGTCTTGCTCTGTTCTCTGTTCTGTCAAGAATTCGCAGATGAGACGGAGGTCAGGTAATTAAAGAAAGTGGAGCATACTCAAGGTGTGACCGTACTTGTGTCTCGTGCAGAATCTTGCAACCTCTACTGTCGAGCAGATGCGAGATACGTCGAAATGATGTAAGATTCCTGGCTGCCTTGTTTGCAAGATTTACAACGTGGTTCTTTATGGTCAGTTTGGTGTCAGATTTCACCCCTAGGATATCAACTTCGTCACTGGGTACCAACACTTTCCCATTCATTTTTACAACTGCTCCAGTATTATAAAAATGGCGCCTAGAAACTATCATCATTTGAGTTATCTGAGGAGCAAATGTTACCTACGACCGTTTACCCCAGGCTGATATAGCTGTAAGCTGTTCATTGATGTAGCTTAGAGCAGCTGGCATTTACTCTTTTTGATAAGTAAATAAATGTCTGCATTTGCAAGGGATTCTAGGATGAGATGAAGGAGGTCATTGAAGTAGACATTTCACAACAATGGTCCAAGCATACTTTCCTGTGGAAGACTTGCACCAATATGATGTCTTGCTTAGTTTGTCCCGTTGTGAACTACGCTTAGAGATCTATCTTGAAGGTAATCACTGAGGAGACATAGTGTAGAATCTGCAATTCCCAGTGCTTGCAGTTTTCTCAAGAGTCCCTGATGCCATACTCTATCGAAAGCATCAGTAATGTTCAATGCTACTACTTAGCTGAATTTGAAATCATCAAGTGTCTGGTGCCACTTAGTGGAGAGGTTTAACAACAAATCAGCAGCAGAGTGACCTTTTCTGAAGCAATATTAATGGTCACAAATAAGTGAGTGGTAGTCGAAAAACTCTGTCATCTGCCATGAGATTCTTGTATGAAGAATATAGTCAGTGGTTGACACTAGTGACACTGGTTTGTAGTTGCTGATTTCTGCTCTGCTCTTCTTTTTACACTGTGTCAAGCACTGCTGGTATATGCATGTTAGGTGCTGCCAGCTGGTCTACTCAGCAATCTTGGGTTCAACTTATCTGAGCCTACAGCCTCTTCTTGGAGCAGCGATACCAACAAGCTTGAATGTGCAGGTTCCTTTTATAGATAGTGGGATGCCTCTTATACCTTCTCCAAGCCTTGTATTTAGCAGTAGCAGCATCTCCACAACGAAAGCCAAACCCAGGTTGATCTGTTGACTTCGGGGAGTGATGTGTTTCTCTCTCTCTTTCTCTCTTTCTCTCTTCTTCCTTTACACAGAATTTCTCTTTGACTGTTTTGACTAATTTTCTTACTAATTTCTCTTCTCTTCCTCCTGTGAAAAGTCTTAGTGGCCATTATTACTTCTCGTCATCTTTTCTGTTCCTTTTTTTATTCCTTCTTCATCACTTCTCTTATTTATCACAATCTTCGTGCCATTGTTTTGTAAATTATGAAGGTACTTTGTGCACTTTAATCACTCTAGATTACTGAACACTGTTAATCACCCTGGATGACTGAACAATGTTAATCTCCCTGGATGACCGGACAATGTTAATCACCCTGAACGACTGAACAACGTTAATCACCCTGGATGACTGAACAACGGTAATCACCCTGGATGACTGAACAACGTTAATCACCCTGGATGACTGGACAATGTTAATCTCCCTGGATGACTGGACAAGGTTAATCTCCCTGGATGACTGAACAATGGTAATCTCCCTGGATGACTAGACAATGTTAATCACACTGGATGACTAGACAATGTTTATCACCCTTGATGACAAGACAATGTTAATCACCCTGGATGACTAGACAATGTTTATCACCCTTGATGACAAGACAATGTTAATCACCCTGGATGACTAGACAATGTTAATCTCACTGGATGACAATACAAGATTAATCACCATGGATGACTGGACAATACTAATTTTCCTGGATGACTAGACAGTGTTAATCTCCCTGGATGACTGGACAATGTTAATCTCCCTGGATGACTGGACAATGTTAATCTCCTTGGAAGACTGGACAATGTTAATCTCCCTGGATGACTGGAAATGTTAATCTCCTTGGATGACTGGACAAAGTTAATTACTCTAGATAACTAGACAATATTAATCTCCCTGGATAACTGGACAATGTTAATCCCTTGATGACTAGACAATGTTAATCACACTGGATGACTATACGATGTTAATCACCCTTGATGACTACACAGTGCTAATCACCCTGCATGACTGGACAGTGTTAATCACCCTGGACGACTGGATAATGTTAATCACACTGAATAGCTGGAAAATGTTAATCACCCTGAATGATTGGACAATGTTAATCACCCTGGATGAGTGAACAATTCTAACCACACTGAATGACTGAACAATGTTAATCTCCCTGGATGACTGGACAATGTTAATCTCCCTGGATGACTGGACAATGTAAATCATCCTGGATGAATTTACAATGTTAATCATCATGGATGACAGGACAACGTTAATGTCCCTGGATGACTGGACAATGTTAATCTCCCTAGATGACTGGACAATGTTAATCACCCTGAATGACTGGAGAATGTTAATCTCCCTGGATGACTGGAAAATTTTAATCTCCCTGTATGACTGGAGAATGTTAATATCCCTGGATGTCTGGACAATATTAATCTCCCTGGAAGACTGGATAATCTTAATCTCCCTTGATGACTGGACAATGTTAATTTCCCCTGGATGATTGGACAATGTTAATCTCCCTTGATGACTGGACAATGTTGATTTCCCTGGATGACTTGTCAATGTTAATCTCCCTGGATGACTGGACAATGTTAATCTCCCTGGATAACTGGACAATGTTAATCTCCCTGGATGACTGGACGATGTTAATCTCCCTATATGACTTGACAATGTTAATCATCCTGGATGACTGGATAATGTTAATCTATCTGGATGACTGGACAATGTTAATCTCCCTGGATGACTAGACAATGTTAATCTTCCTGGATGACTGGACAATGTTAATCTCCCTGGATGACTGGACAATATAAGGCAACAGATCAGCTTTGTGTGGAAATTATTATGTAAAAAACTTGTCTCTACTGGAATGTTGTAGATCTAGACGTCTGTTGTGGAATGTTCTAGATCTATACGTCTGTAGTGGAATGTTCTAGATCAAGATGTCTGTACTGAAGTGTTCTAGATCTAGACGTCTGTACTGGAAGGTTAATGATCTAGATGTCTGTACCGGAGGCCTGGTCACAGACCGGGCCGCGGGGGCGTTGACCACTGGAATTCTCTCCAGGTAAACTGGAAATTTCTGGATCTTGATGTCTATACTGGAATGTTCTAGATTTAGATATCTGTACTGGAATGTTCTAGATCTAGATGTCTGTACTGGAAAGTTTTAGATCTAGATGTCTGTACTGGAATGTTTTAGATCTAGATGTCTGTACTGGAATGTTCTAGATCTAGATGTCTGTACTGGAAAGTTTTAGATCTAGATGTCTGTACTGGAATGTTCTAGATCTAGATGTCTCTACTGAAAGATTCTAGATCAAGATGTCTGTACTGGAATGGTCTAGATATAGATGTCTGTACTGGAGTGTTCTTGATTTAGATGTTTGTACTGGAAATTTCTGGATCTAGATGTCTGTACTGGAAGGTTCTAGATATTGATGTCTGTACTATAAGGTTCTAGATCTAGATGTCTGTATTGGAAGGTTCTGATTTTAGGCTTAAATTCTGGAAGGTTCGGAATGTAAACATTTAAATGTTCAGTTGGTCCGACGAAGCACCTAAAGTGATCATTAACTTTGAACGTACCAGGTTACGATGGTTTGAGACGTCTCTAAAACGATGGTTTAATTAAGACGTCGCTAAGACGATGGTTTAGTTAAGACGTCGCTAAGACGATTGTTTAAGACGTCGCTAAAACGATGGTTTAAGACGTCGCTAGGACGATGGTTTAAGACGTCGCTTGGACGATAGTTTAAGACGTCGCTAAGACGATGGTTTAAGACGTCGCTAGGACGATGGTTTAGGACGTCGCTTGGACGATGGTTTAAGACGTCGCTAAAACGATGGTTTAAGACGTCGCTAAAACGATGGACGATGGTTTAAAACGTCGCTATGACGATGGGTTAAGACGTCGCTAAGACGATGGTTTAAGACGTCGCTATGACGATGGTTAAGGATGTGGCTAAAACAATGGTTTAAGACGTCGCTAAGTCGATGGTTTAAGACGTCTTGAAGACGATGGTTTAAGACGTCGCTAAGACGATGGTTTAAAACGTCGCTAAGACGATGGTTTAAGACGTAGCTAAGACGATGGTTTAAGACGTAGCTAAGACGATGGTTTATGACGTGGCTAAAACAATGGTTTAGGACGTCGCTAAGACGATGGTTTAAGACGTGGCTAACATGGTGGCTTAAGATGTGAAAGACTGTGGTTGAAGACTTCGGGAAGACGGTGATTGAATACGTCGGGAAGACGGTGGTTGAAGACGTCGGGAAGACGGTGATTAAATACGTCGGGAAGACGGTGGTTGAAGACGTCGGTAAGACGGTGGTTGAAGACGTCGGGAAGACGGTGGTTGAATACGTCTTGAAGACGGGGCTGAATACGTCGGGAAAGCGGTGGTTGAAGACGTCGGGAAGACCGTGGTTAATGACGTCGGGAAGACGGTGGTTGTAGACGTCTGGAAGACGGTGGTTGAAGACGTCTGGTAGATGGTGGTTGTAGACGTCTTGAAGACGGTGGTTGTAGACATCTGGAAGACGGTGGTTGTAGACGTCTTGAAGACGGTGGTTGTAGACGTCTGGAAGACGGTGGTTGAAGACGTCTGTTAAACGGTGGTTGTATACGTCTGGAAGACGGTGGTTGTAGACGTCGGGAAGACGGTGGGATATATGAGAGGGATGTATGCGTTCAGGAAGGTAATTTAGGCTTGGGAAAGCACCATGTAGCAGCAAAAGTTCAAACATCTACATTCTCCATATATCATGGAAATATCTGAAGTACAGACGTCTAAATCTAGAACATTCCAGTATAGACGTCTAGATCTAGAAAATTCCAGAATAGACATCTAGATCTAGAACATTCCATTATAGGCGTCTTGATCTAGAACATTCCAGTATCGGTGTCTAGATCTTGAACGTTCTATCTTAGTTGCCTAGATCTAAGTCCATCCAGTAAAGACATGTAGGTCTAGAACTTTCTAGTATAGACGCCTAGATACAGAGGCCTAGATCTTAAAAATTAATAATGTAATCATAATATCTTTATTTACTACAAGTACATGTACAAGGTATACATGCTAGCCTATAGAAAGCCGCTTGTCATGCAGAGCATTTCGGGCAAATTAGGTCCCAGGATGCGACCCACACCAGCCTACTAACACCCAGGTAACCATTTTACTGATGGGTGAACATAGACAATCGGTGTAAAGAAACACGCCCAATGTTTCTACCCTCGCTGGGAATCGAACCCAGAACCTCGCCGTGTGAAGCGAGAGCTTTAGCCACCAGGCCACGGGGCACCATTATAAGTGTCTAGATCTAGAAAGTAAGCCAGGGAAAGTTTTATGTCACATGACCAGAAGCTGCAGTTAATGTGTCATCAGGTGACCAAGACCAGTGTCTGGAAACTTCTCACGTTTCCCTGACCAGCGAAATGTGCCCAACAACGTTTGCTGGATGGCGTAATCTGGAACGCTTCTATTCCTGGACGGTGTAGTATGGAACGTTCTGGTAGAGGATGGTGCAGTCTGGAACGTTTTGGTAGTGGACTGTGGAGTCTGGAACGTTTTAGTAGTGGACGGTGGAGTCTGGAACGTTTTAGTAGTGGACGGTGGAGTCGTTCCGAACGTTTTAGTAGTCGATGGTGGAGTCTGGAACGTTTTGGTGGTAGACTGTGGAGTCTGGAACGCTTTTGGTCCTGGACGTTGGAATCTGAAACGTTTTTGGTCCTGCACGTTGGAGTCTAAACGTTTTGGTCTTGCGCGACGTAGTCTGAAACGTTTTGGTCCTGGATGGTGGATGCTTGAAGATTTTAAGGCACCTTTTTTGACACCAAGTGAAAAACGTTTATCTCCTGAGTATATAAACATGAAAGATTTTTTTCGTGTGGAAGTTACGACAGATAATATTTTATCCTGGCTGTTTTATCTTGAAATGTGTCATTAGTCAACTACTTAACCTCGAAGGTTTACCTTTAAAACTTATATAATATTTTGCGCTTGGAGTTTTATCCTGAAATTTAACACTCCTGGACAATTTAACCTCAAAGGTCTGACGTTGAACTTTAAACTTTTATCTTGAAGCTTGTCATTCATGGACGAATAAACCTCATTTTGAGGTTTATTCGTCCATGAATGTTGAAGGTTATAGTGACTAAATCGCTTTATTTATTAAAGTTTAAGAATTGTTTTTTTTTTTTTTTGTTAAATGTTTGGTTCACGGATGAAAGTGAATTACGAGTTCGGTTTCTGGCAGTTTCCTTCACTTGTTTACTCTCTCTCTCTCTCTCTCTCTCTCTCTCTCTCTCTTTTTATATATATATATATATATATATATATATATATATATATATATATATATATATATATATATATATATATATATATATATATATATATATATATATATATATATATATGTCTGCCGATTAGGTAAAACTTGCGATTTTGGCTTAAATAGCAACGCTCACCTTGCCATATAAAACAAGTGAAAATTTGTGTATGCAATAATTTCGCCAAAATCATTCTGAACATAACGAAAAAAATATATTTCATTGTGTTTGTTTATTATTAAATAAATGTTAACGTATCTAAAATATATTTATTTGGGTTAGGCTAAATTAAATTGAGCTTGTTGTAATAAGGTTAGGTAGGTTTTCAAAGTTTCTCTTGGTACAAAATTATAAATTCTTACATTAACATAAATGAAAAAATATATCTTTAAACGTATAAGGAAAATTTTAGAAAGGACTTAATTTTAGATGAGTTCTTGCTAATTGACCAGTTTTACCTAATCGGCACGACATATATTATATATATATATATATATATATATATATATATATATATATATATATATATATATATATATATATATATATATATATATATATATATATAAGATAGGTGCTTTTGTTAGTTAATGAAGGAGGGTATTCAAGACATTGTCTGAATCGCTTTCAGTAAAAGTTGCGACAGTGATAGCTGCCTCAGGTTAATTTTAATAAATGGAAAAACTTGAATATTTACCTGAGAACAGAAGACAGACTGGCGGCATTACTGTGTGAATGGCTCCGCAAATCTGCCTTGATGGTGCCCATGATTTAACCATGATGGTGCCCTGATTTAACAATGGTGGTGCCCATGATTTAGTCTTGATGGTGCCCATGAAGAGTTTATGGTTTAACTTGGATGATACCTATGGTTTAACCATGATTGTACCTGTAGTTTAACCATGATGTTACCTATGGTTTAGCCTTTATGGTACCTATCGTTTAACGATGATGTTAAGAATGGTTTGACATTGAATGTGCCTATGATTTAACCATGATGTTGCTAATGGTTTGGCCTTGATGGTGCCTATGGTTTAGTCTGGATGGTACCTATGGTTTAACCATGATGGTGACTATTGTTTAACTATGATATTACCTATAGTTTAGCCTTAATAGTACTTATGGTTTATTCTGGAGGGTACCTATGGTTTAATCATGTTGTTAACTATGGTTTAACCTTGATGGTACCTATGATTTAGTCTGGATGGTACCTATATTTTAACCATGATGTTAACTATGGTTTGGCTTTGATGGTACCTTTGGCTTAACTATGATGTTAACTATGGTTTGGCCTTGATGGTTCCTATGGTTTTACCATGATGTTACCTATGGGTTGGCATTGATGGCACCCATAGTTTATTCTGGATGATGCCCAGTATGGTTTACCCATGATGGTGCCTATGGTTTAACCATGATGGTGCCTATGGTAACCATGATGGTGCTTATTGTTTAACCATGATGCTATCTATGGTTTGGCCTTGATGGTACCCAGTAACAGCCTGGTTGATCAGGCCCTGATCCACCATGAGGCCTGGTCACAGACCGGGCCGCGGGGGCGTTGACCCCCGGAAATCTCTCCAGGTAAACTCAAGGTATGGTTTAGTCTGGATGGTGCCTATGGTTTTACCTTATGGTACCTATGGTTTAACCATGATGGTACCTATGGTTAAACCTTGATGGTGCCTATATTTTAACCATAATGGTGCCTATGGTTTAGCCTTCATGGTACCAACTGTCTGTTATTCTGAAGATCGGATAGACAGGCCGAGAAGACAGGTTGAGTAGACAGGTCGACGGGTAGACCGTTCTTGATTGACCGGCAGAAGTGAGCCAGCCGTTCTTGAGTGAGATGGCAGTGATGTGGCTGTTTTTGAGTGCCAGATGGCAGTGAGCCAGCTGTTCTTAATGCCAGAAGGCAGTGATGTTGTTGATCTTGAATGCCAGATGGAAGTGATGCATCTGTTCTTGAGAGCCAGATGGCAGTGTGCCAGCTGTTCTTGAGAGACAGTTATCAATAAGACAGATGGTATTTGGTGCCACTTATCAATAAGGCAGCCAATATTGGGTGCCAATTATCAATAAGACAGCTGGTATTTGGTGGCAATTATCAATAAGACAGCTGGCATTGGGTGCAGTTATCAATAAAGCAGCTGGTATTGGGTGCCAGTTATCAATAACACAGCTGGTATTGGGTGCCAGTTATCAATAAGATAGCTGGTATTGGGTGCCAGTTATCAGTAAGATAGCTGGTATTTAGTGCCAGTTATCAGTAAGATAGCTGGTATTGGGTGCCAGTTATCAGTAAGATAGCTGGTATTGGGTGCCAGTTATCAGTAAGATAGCTGGTATTGGGTGCCAGTTATCAGTAAGATAGTTGGTATTTAGTGCCAGTTATCAGTAATATAGCGGGTATTGGGTGCCAGTTATCAGTAAGATAGCTGGTATTGGGTGCCAGTTATCAATAAGATAGTTGGTATTTAGTGCCAGTTATCAGTAAGATAGCTGGTATTGGGTGCCAGTTATCAGTAAGATAGCTGGTATTGGGTGCCAATTAGCGACAAAAAGAGCAACATGAACAATGAGTGGGAAAGGTTGCTCTAAGCAGACCAAGAAGAGCAGTTGAAGGAATTGAAAGAGACACACCCTCCAAGACAAGCTTGTATCGGGACTAACGTTTCGCTCTCTCGACCAATGAACTAGCAATTCAGAGTGTAGCAGTTTGTGACCCCACTCTTATGCTTATTGTTGGTTCAACCAGCCAGTCACGTGAAAACCCGCCACCTCAGCCAGAGTGACGTCTTCAACACACCTGGCTGGGATGGGAGGCAGACTCCCACTCGTGACCGCTGTTGGATGGGAGGCAGACTCCCACTCGTGACCGCTGTTGCTGTGACACTCAAGTTTGCTAACGTTTTGGCCATAAAGAATTATGCAGTTCCCCAAGAAAAAAATATCCTTCCAAGATTTCTGGTGATGTTAGGATTTTACAGGAAATTCTGTAAGAATTTCCATGATATAGTGCCCCCGTCCCCTAACCTAACGCGTATTATACGCTGCTCCCAAACCATAGTACGGGAGGGGATTGAACTCGCGGTTAGTCGTAAAACCCCAGACCGACGCATTAGCCACTGGGCCAGCTGGCTACAATAAGATTAATCCAACTAGGTATATTTATACACCATAGGAAGGTAAGCATAGGCGCCACTGTGACCAAAAATGAAAGTTTTTACGGATGAATCTCCGCTAGTATTGCTAACGCGTCGGTCTGCAGTTTTACGACTCACCTACCGCGAGTTCAATCCCCTCCCATACCATGATGTGCTTGCAATCGTGTCATTACGATTTCGTGAGTCACGCTGCTCGCATATTCTTGTCTCCAGATTAAGCAAATGCCTGTGAGGCTAGAGTGGGTGCAGGGTTGCTTCTAGCCTCTGCTGAGGAAGTCCTTCACCCAGTAGAGTAGCGGGGCTACACCACCATGGTGAAGGAAGCCCTGGCACTCAACACCTCCACCTTTTTTTCTAGTTCTCCATCTCTATGTTATCAAAAGATTGCAAGTTAGTTACCATTATGTAATAAGCACTTGTCGATTAGATACTCGGCCAGTTGTACTCACCTATTTGTACTCACCTATTTGTAGTTGCAGGGGTCGAGTCATAGCTCCTGGCCCCGCCTCTTCACTGATTGCTACTAGGTCCTCTCTCTCCCTGCTCCATGAGCTTTATCAAACCTCGTCTTAAAACTATGTATGGTTCCTGCCTCCACTACGTCACTTTCTAGGCTATTCCACTTCCTGACAACTGTATGACTGAAGAAATACTTCCTAACATCCCTTTGACTCATAGGAGTCTTCAATTTCCAACTGTGACCCCTTGTTTCTGTGTCCCATCTCTGGAACATCTTGTTTCTGTCCACCTTATCTATTCCTCGCAGTAGTTTTATAATGTCGTTATAAAATTTGTCTCCCCCTAACCCTCCTGTCCTCTAGTGTCGTCAGGCCGATTTCCCTTAACCTTTCTTCGCAGGACAATCCCCTTAGCTCTGGGACTAGTCTTGTTGCAAACCTTTGCACTTTCTCTAATTTCCTGACGTGCTTGACCAGGTGTGGTGTGTGCGTGTGTGTGTTAGTTACCATTTTGTCCTAGGCACATGTCTACTAGGCCTGTTGTATATATGTGTGTGTGTATGTGTATGTAAGGAAACACTTCGAAATGTTTCTGCCCCACCGGGAATTGAACCCGTCCCCTCCGTGCGTGAAGCAAGAGCTTTACCCACTAGGCAACCGGGGGCTGTGTGTGTGTGTGTGTGTGTGTACTCACCTATTTGTACTCACCTATTTGTGGTTGCAGGGGTCGATTCATAGCTCCTGTCCCCGCCTCTTCATTGATTGCTACTAGGTCCTCCCTATCCCTGCTCCATGAGCTTTACCAAACCTCGTCTTAAAACTATGTATGGTTCCTGCCTCCACTACGTCACTTTCTAGGCTATTCCATTTCCTGACAACTCTATGACTGAAGAAATACTCCCTAACATCTCTTTGACTCATAGGAGTCCTCAATTTCCAATTGTGACCCCTTGTTTCTGTGTCCCCTCTCTGGAACATCTTGTCTCTGTCCACCTTATCTATTCCTCGAAGTATTTTATATGTCGTTATCATGTCTCCCCTAACCCTCCTGTCTTCTAGTGTGTTTGTGTGTGTGTGTGTGTGTGTGTGTGTGTGTGTGTGTGTGTGTGTGTGTGTGTGAGTGTGTGTGTGTGAGTGTGTGTGTGTATGTGTGTGTGAGTGTGTGTGTGTGTGTGTGTACTCACCTAATTGTACTCACCTAATTGTGGTTGCAGGGGTCGAGACTCAGCTCCTGGCCCCGCCTCTTCGCTGTCTGCTACTGGGTCTCTTCTCTCCCTGCTCCATGAGCTTTATCATACCTTGTCTTAAAACTATGTATGGTTCCTGCCTCCACTATATCTTTCTCTAGTCCATTCCACTTCCTGACTACTCTGTGGCTGAAGAAATGTTTCCTGACATCCCTTTGACTCATCTGAGTCTTCAGCTTCCAGTTGTGTCCCCTTGTTTCTGTGTTCCCTCTCTGAAACAACCTGTCACTATCTACCTTGTCAATTCCCGCAGTATTTTGTATGTCGTTATCATGTCTCCTCTGACCCTTCTTTCCTCCAGTGTTGTTAGTCCTATTTCCCTCAATCTTTCTTCAAAGACAGACCCTGAGTTGTGGAACTAACCTTGTCGCAAACCTTTGCACTTTCTCTAGTTTCCTTACGTGCTTGACTAGGTGTGGGTTCCAGACTGGTGCTGCATATTCTAGTATGGGCCTGACGTATACGGTATACAGTGTCTTGAACGATTCCTTGTTAAGGTAACGGAACGCTAATCTAAGGTTTGCCAGACGCCCATATGCTGCCGCAGTTATCTGGTTGATGTGTGCCTCCGGAAACGTGCTTGGCGTTATACTCACTCCAAGTCTTTCTCCTTTGCCGAGGTTTGTAGCCTTTGTCCGCCTAGCTTGTACTCTGTCAGCGGTCTTCTTTGCCCTTCTCCGATCCTCATGACTTTGCATTTGGAGGGATTGAATTCGAGAAGCCAACTGCTAGACCAGATGTCGAGCTTGTCCAGGTCTGTTTGCAGCCCTGCCTGGTCCTCTTCCGATGTGATTCTCCTCATTATTTTCACATCATCTGCGAATAGAGACACTTCTGAGTCTATCCCGTCCGTCATGTCATTTACATATACCAGGAATAACACTGGTCCTAGGACTGACCCCTGCAGTACACCGCTCGTCACAGGCGCCCACTGTGATACCTCACCACGCACCATGACCCGTTGTTGCCTCCCTTTGAGGTATTCCTGATCCATTCCAGTGCCCTTCCTGTTATACCTGCTTGTTCTTCCAACTTCTTTACTAATCTCATGTGAGGAACTGTGTCGAAGGCCTTCCTGCAGTCCAGGAAAATGCAATCAACCACCCTTCTCTCTCCTGCCTTACCTCTGTTACTTTATCATAGAACTCTAGGAGGTTTGTTACACAGGATTTGCCTTCCCGGAATCCGTGCTGTCTGGTGTTTATTATTCTGTTCCGCTCAAGGTGTTCCACCATTCTTTCCTGATGATTTTCTCCAGGACTTTGCACACTATACATGTAAGTGGACACCGGTCTATAGTTTAGTGCCTCTTTTCTGTCTCCTTTTTAAAAATGGGGACTACGTTGGCCTTCTTCCATACCTCAGGTAGCTGCCCAGTTTCAAGGGATGTGTTGAATATTATGGTAAGTGGCACACTCAGTACCTCAGCTCCTTCCCGAAGAACCCACGGGAAGATATTGTCCGGACCCATCGCCTTTGAGGTATCGAGGTCACTGAGTAACTGCTTCACTTCCTCCTCAGTTGTGTGTATGCCCTCTAGCACTTGCTACATCCCTTGTTGGTGATGAACCATGTCCTGTCTACCCAGCTGCCTTCCTTCCTCCATTGTGAATACTTCCTTAAACCTCAAGTTGAGCTCCTCACATACCTCTTGATCATTACTTGTGAGTTCCCCATCTTCTCTCCTCAGCCTTATCACCTGGTCCTTGACTGTTGTCTTCCTTCTGATGTGACTGAACATCAGTTTCGGGTCGGACTTAACTTTCGATGCTATGTCGTTTTCGTACTGTTTCTGGGCCTCCCTCCGTACTTGTGCATACTCGTTTCTAGCTCTTCTACTAATCTCTTTGTTTACTTGGGTTCTTTGCCTTCTGTACCGTTTCCATTCTCTGATACTCTGAGTCTTTGCCTCCCTGCACCTTTGGGTAAACCAGGGGCTCTTTCTGGCCTTCCTATTTAATCCTTTGCCTCTGGGTATAAACCGTTCCTCTGCCTCATTGCACTTTGCCCCTACGTATTCCATTTCCCTTTCCCCACTGAATGTCCTGCAGGAAATTCCTCATGCCCGTGTAGTTTCCTCTTTTAAAGTCTGGTTTGTCTCTATCGGTACTGTTTCCCTCCCCAACCTGTAGCTCTACAATGTACTCATAGCTAAGCACCATATGGTCACTGGCTCCCAGGGGCTCTCGTGCGTTATGTCTTCAATATCTGAGCTGTTCAGGGTGAATACAAGTCCAGTCTTTCTGGTTCATCTTCCTCTCTCTTGGTCGTGTCCCTGACATGTTGGTGCATCAGGTTTTCCAGTACCACGTCCATCATCTTGGCTCTCCAAGTTTCTGGACCCCCACGTGGTTCATGGTTCTCCCAGTCGATCTCCCTGTGGTTGAAATCTCCTATGACCAGTAGCTTCGCTCTGCTCATGTGTGCTTTTCTTGCCACCTCCGCCAGGGTGTCCACCATCGCTCTGTTGTTCTCATCGTATTCTTCTCCTGGCCTCCTGCAGTTCTGTGGTGGGTTATACATCACTGCAATGATAATGTTATGCTCCCCAGACTGGATGGTACCTACTATGAAATCCCGTTCTCTACCCCCCTCCACTCCTACGATTTCCTCAAATCTCCAACGGTGCCTTACAAGCAGTGCGACCCCTCCTCCCCCCCTGCTCCTTCTATCTTTCCTCAGGATCTGATATCCCTGTGGGAAGATTGCATCTGTTACTGTCTCATTTAGTTTAGTTTCTGTGACCGCTATGATGTCTGGGGATGCCTCATCTATTCTTTCATTCCACTCTTTATACTTATTCGTAATTCCATCCGCATTTGTGTACCAAACCTTCAACCTTGTTTCCAATACTGTGGCCCTGGGGAGATCTTGGTGGGATGGGGGTGTGGGCAGGGTGCCCGCAGGGGGTTGCAGCATGGGTGGGGGTGATTGTATGGTTGGGGTATGGGCAGGTGGGGTCAGCTTGAGGTGGGGGGGGTTAACTGTGACGGTGGGTTTTCATTTGCTAGGGTGGGGACAGGGTGCCTGATACGTGGGTGTGGTGCTAGAGTGTATGGGTGTCGTGGGTTGTTTGTGATATGAGGCCCGCTGAGGGTATTTCCAGTGTGTGTTTGTCCTGCTTGGGCTTGGTGTCCTCTGTATCTCACTGTCTCCCCTCCCTCCTCTCTTCTCCTTCTTATCTTCTCCCTCCGGGCCTCCCTTTCTTCCTGCGTTCTGTCTCGATCTAGATATACATTCCGGTACCCCTGGTTCATCCTCAGCCGAGCTTTCTCTTGCAGGATCATGGTGCGTGCTGATTCTGCCTTGAATGTTACCTTGAGGGGTCGATTTCTTCCCTTTGTGTACCACCCGATTCTCCGAAAATTTGTCACTTGGGATGAGTCTCCCCCTATTGCTAGCATGATACCGTCGATCTGTTCTGTCTCCTCCTGTTTCCTTCTGTCGTGGGTGTCGCCTTCTGACTTCCTTCAGCCATAGATGAAAATCGACTTCTTCCTTTCCTCCTCCCACTGTGTCTCCCATTGCCTTGTCAAAGGTGCATTATCCTCTCCCGGTGCTATCATGGATGTATTCCCGTGTTCCTTTGTGTGTCCGGTCTGCTCTTATGTCCCTGTCCGCTGCAGTGTGTTGTTGGGGTCTCCATGTTTAGCGTGTCTGCTGTTTTGTCTACCCTCTCATATGTTGTTTCTTGTGCTCCCATTCGTTGTTCCTGTGGTGCTCTTCGTGACCCTGGCTGCTTCTTCTATATCCCTCTCGTGTGTTGTTATCCTGCTCGTCTTGCTTCGGGCCCCATGTGTGTCTGCCAGTGCCTGTGCGTACCCGAGTTCTCCTCCTTTCTCATCATGTGTGTGTGTGTGTGTGTGTGTGTGTGTGTGTGTGTGTGTGTGTGTGTGTGTGTTTGTGGTGCTTGGCTAGGTGAGTGTTCCAAACTAGTCCTGCATACTTAATATGGGCCTAAAGTACAGTGTACAGGGTCCTGAATGGCTCCTTATTGAGATGTCGGAATGCTGTTCTTAGGTTTGCTAGGCGCCCATATATTGCAGCAGTTATTTTGTTGATATGTGCCTCAGGAGATGTGCCCGGGTTATACTACCCCAAGATCCTTTTCCTTGAGTGAAGTTTGTAGTCTCTGGTCCCTAAACTGTACTCGTCTGTGGTCTTTTTTGCCCTTCCTCAAACTTTATGACTTTGCACTTGGTGGGGTTGAACTCCAGAAGCCAGTTGCTGGACAAGGCTTGTAGCCTGTCCAGATCCTTTTGTAGTTCTGCCTGGTCCTCGTCCGATTGAATTCTTCTTATCAACTTCACATCTGAAACAGGGACACTTCGGTGTCTATTCCTTCCGTCATGTCATTCACAAATACCAGAAACAGCACCGGTCCTAGGACTGACCCTTGTGGAACCCCACTATTACAGTCGAACACTTGACACCTCGACGTACCGTGACTCGCTGTTGTCTTCCTGACAGGTTTTCCCCTGATCCATTGGAGTGCCTTTCCTGTTATCCTTGCCTTATCCTCCAGCTTTTGCACTAATCTCTTGTGTGGAACTGTGTCAATCGCCTTCTTACAGTCCAAGAAAATGCAGTCTACCCACCCCTTTCTCTCTTGTTTTACAGTGTTGGCTGTCGTTGATAAGCTCATTCCTTTCTAGGTGCTCCACCACTCTTCTCCTGATAATCTTCTCATGACTTTGCAACTATACATGTCAGTGACAATAGCCTGTAGGTTAGTGCTTCGTGCCTGTCTCCTTTTTTAAAAATTGGGACTACATTTGCTGTCTTCCATACCTCAGGTAGTCGCCCTGTTTCGATAGATGTGTCGAAGATTGTTGTTAGTGGTACACATAACGCCTCTGCTCCCTTTCTCAGGACACATGGAGAGATGTTATCCGGCCCCATCGCCTTTGAGGTTTCTAGCTCGCTTAGCAGCCTCTTCACTTCTTCCTCTGTTGTATGTATTGTGCCCAACACTTGATGGTACCCCACCTCCCGTCTTTCGGGAGCCCCTTCTGTCTCCTCTGTGAACACTTTTTCAATATCATGTTGAGCCCCCTCACATACTTCGCAGTCGTTTTTGTGATCTTCCTCCTTCCTTCCTCAGCCTGATTACCTGGTTCTTGACTGTTAATTTCCTCGATGTGGCTGTACAGAAGCTTCGGATCAGATTTAGCTTTCGTTGCTATGTCATTTTCGTTTTGTCGTTGGGCCTCCTTCTTACCTGCATAGTAGTTTCTGGCTCTACCACTGCTCTCCTTATTCTACTGGGTCCTTTGCCTTCTATAATTCTTCCATTCTCTGACTCATTTGGTTTTGGCCTCCCTATATCTTTGGGTGAACCAAGGACTCATCCTGGCTTTCTCGTTATTTCTGTTCCCTTGGGTACAAACCTCTCCTCAGCTTCCTTGTATATTGTTGTTACATATTCCATCATCCTGTTTACTGACTTTCCTGCCAGTTCTCTTCCCACTGAACCAAGTTCAGGAAGTTCTTCATGCCAGTAGTCCCTTTTCTTGTAGTTTGATTTCATTCTTCCTGCCCTTCCTGCTTCCCTCTCCACTTGTAACTCTACTATGAATCGAAGCTCAGAACCACGTGATCACTGGCCCTGAGGGGTCTTTCATATGTGATGTCCTCAATATCAGCACTACTCAGGTGAATACTAGGTCCAGTCCTAGTTCATCCTCTCCTCTCTGGTAGTGTCCTTACGTGTTGGTACATGAAGTTTACCAGTACCACCTCCTTCATCTTAGCCCTCCCTCCAGGTTTCTGGGCCCCCATGTGGTTCCAGGCTCTCCCAGTCTATTTCCCTGTGTGTGTGGTGTGTGAACCTGACCACAGCTGACCTCTCAGTGAACCTGACCACAGTTACCCTCAGTGAACCTGGCCACAGTTGACCTCTCAGTGAACCGCCACAGTTGACCTCTCAGTGAACCTGACCACAGTTGACCTCTCAGTGAACCTGGCCCAGTTGACCTCTCAGTGAACCTGGCCCAGTTGACCTCTCAGTGACCTGACCACAGTTGACCTCTTAGTGAGCCTGACCCAGTTGACCTCAGTGAACCTGGCCACAGTTGACCTCTCAGTGAACCTGGCCACAGTTGACCCTCAGTGAACCTGACCACAGTTGACCTCCCCAGTGAAAATGACCACTAGATGAATTTGATAGATAAATAAGCCGTAGAGTTGATAATAGAATCATCATTGAAGTACTATTTTGACCTTTCAGTGAACCTGGCCACAGTTGACCTCTCAGTGAACCTGGCCAAGTTGACCTCTCAGTGAACCTCCGCACAGTTGATCTCTCAGTGAACCTGACCACAGTTGACCTCTCAGTGAACCTGACCACAGTTGACCTCTCAGTGAAAATGACCACAGTTGACCTCTCAGTGAACCTGGCCACAGTTGACCTCTCAGTGAACCTGACCACAGTTGACCTCTCAGTGAAAATGACCACAGTTGACCTTTCAGTGAACCTGGCCACAGTTGACCTCTCAGTGAACCTGGCCACAGTTGACGTCTCAGTGAACCTGACCACAGTTGACCTCTCAGTGAACTGGCCACAGTTGACCTCTCAGTGAACCTGGCCACAGTTGACCTCTCAGTGAACCTGACCACAGTTGACCTCTCAGTGAAGCTGATCAAAGTTGACCTCTCAGTGAACCTGGTCACAGTTGACCTCTCAGTGAACCTGACCACAGTTGACCTCTCAGTGAACTTGACCACATTTGACCTCTCAGTGAACCTGGTCACAGTTGACCTCTCAGTGAACCTGACCACAGTTGACCTCTCAGTGAACTTGACCACATTTGACCTCTCAGTGAACCTGGTCACAGTTGACCTCTCAGTGAACCTGGCCACAGTTGACCTCTCAGTGAACCTGACCACAGTTGACCCTCATGAACCTGACCACAGTTAGAATCATTTCAGTGTTCATACCATTCTTTTTTTTTGTCATGGGTCTTTCAAGGGAAGACAGTCAGACCTGTGAGCGCCTCACATTTTTCTACCCCCAAAAATTTCATTTATCGTTTCTCGCTCATCCGTGTAATGAAACTCCGGCTAGGAATTATCTTATTCTAATAAAACAAAGAAAA